>RJWH01008219.1:0-32516 GCA_004363575.1 Solenodon paradoxus
GGGTCCTGCTGCGGCTGGACCGCGGCAGCACCTGGCTTTGCAAACAGACTATCCATTTTTCTTTCATGAATAAGAGAAAATAGATTCACTCTTTTCTTCTGATTATAAAATTAGTACGTATTCATTGTAACAAGTTCACATTCAACGGAGATGTTTTTTATTTTGGCGTAGGCAGCAATAAAAGTGAGAAGAGGCAGTGAGACAAGCAGAGAGAGGAGGAAGAATCACATTATTTGTTTTATTTAGTTGTTCATCTTTTGGTTGTGGCCTCCAGTCCCATAGACCCTGGTCCCGGGATGTACATGGACTGCGACCGGCAGACGTAAATTCTAAACCTCCAGAATGCACCAACTGTGGAGCTGTTTCTAGTATAAAGAACATATTCTAAAACATCCCTGTTATTAAATCGCTTGCATCTATACTGTTTTACTAGGTGCACATGCACACATGCCCATACATGTGCACACACTTGCATATACATCGAGACAGTTTTAAACAGATGAGGAATTGTGCCCAAATCTTTCCTTTTATAATCAGATGTCTTCATTCATCAATCATGCAACTTCCTATGTAAGGAATTTCTTTAATCGTTCCCCTACTGCTGGCCCTTTAAGTCGTTTCAAAAATAATGTTAATCATCACAAACGATGTTACAATGAAAAGTCTTAAAATTAGATTTTAGAAAAATAATAATTTCTTTAGGATAAATTCTGAAAAGGAGGATGCCAGTTCAAAACGTATACTTGATGCCAGTTTTAGCTACTCCCAGAAACAGAGCAAGAGTTTGTTTCCCCGAATTCTCACCCACATCAGCACTACCAATGAAAAACATAATTTTTCATTGCTTTAACCCTATTTTTATGAGTGAATGAGCCCTTTTTTTTGTTCAATCCAATTGTACAATTATTGATTAGACAATGTAATACTTATATTACATTAAATATATTTGACAGCAGTACAATTACTTTTTGTATTGTGTACTTATTCATTGCACCATACTAGATAATTGTTAAGCTCTTAATAAATATTTGCAGAACAATAACAGTTAACATTGTGTGAAGACACTGCCCCAAGTGCAACTCAACTCAGCCCACCTCTTCTAGGTCATCTGGACGCATTTAACAAGGGTTAAGTAATGGTTCTCATTTAGTTTGACTAGCAGTCTATGTTAGTATGTTTGAAATATGACTACACTGGAAAAACGTTAATGTTTGCTAAACATTTTACTTATTTTCCTCATTTTATTTTCCCCCAAATCTTGTGAGGCTGGCACCCTTATTATTATACTTCTCATCTTACAGATGAAGAAACAGAGGCATGGAATGTCTTAGTGATTTACCCAAAGATTCAGATCTAAAAGAAGTAGTCACAAATTGAACTGGGGTTTTCTGAACCCAAAGCTTGCCTCCTTCACCACTATCCCAGAGTGCTAGCAGCAGGAGACACTGTTAGGGACACAGTGTCCCCCAAGAGAAGTAGTGGCTGGCCCACAGTCCCCTCAAGGCAGCTTTTTTGAGCTCTAAATCAGAAGAGACACTCAGAGCCTTTTAAATGAAAATAGTTCAGTGTCATAAACAAGTTGGGGCCCTGGATCCCTAGGCTTCCACGTGGTGCTTCAGCTTCTCTACCAGACACAGAAGTATCTGTGAACCAGAGTCTGGTTCGGGGTGGATGGTGCCATAATATGAGTGCAAGCTGGGTTCCCTGCAGAGAGGTGGGAGAGGAGGTCGGACACCTCCAGCACCTGACCTGAATGGACCCATGCTATTTAGCAAGTGAGACTAAGATACTTTGTTAGTCAAGAGAAGAGGAGAGAGCAAGATGAGAGAGAGTAAGAGTGAGGGAAAAAGGGAAAGATATAAGGGGACATTTTCTTGGCACCAGGAAGTCATATGACTCAGTCCTTGAAACTACCCTGTGATACCAGGATTAACATCTCTAATTTGCAGACAGCACTTGTACAAGGTCACACAGCAGCATAACGAGGATTCAAAGCCAGGTCTTTGGATTCAAGTTCAAGAAGGGTCCCGGGTTCAGTGGATGCGCTGGGTGGGGTGAAGGGCAAACTCAGGAGGCTAGGCCCTGGGCTTCCGACCCTCATGTGAACCAGTGTTGCATTTTAATTTGTTTTAAAAAGGGCAGTTTCAGTTATGGGATCACTGAAATTAAAAGGTTCCATTGCTAAAAAAAAAAAAAAAAACTAATAATAAAATAAAGACATAACATCGTAGCTGGTTCATACCTATCTCCAACAATCAGTTCCAATAAACAGGCATATATTGATTGCCTACTGTGCTGGCAATGGCATTATGAAAATGAACCAGATGTTATGACACAACCCCGATCTCACACTTTCTTCATGTGGGTAGAGGAGAGAAGAACTGCACCAAAGATCGATTGTGCAAGGCGCAATGCCAGTGTATACATATAAAAATAGAACCAACTGCATGAAACAGGGAAAGGTTTTGCTGAAGTTGCATGTGAGAGAGGGTCTTAAAATTTATTTTTAACCAGAAAAGGACAAAGAGAGAATCAACAAAAGCAGAAAAGTTGTAGAGTGAGGGATGTCAGGGGGATAAAAATAAGTCCATAGGTCATGAGCACAGTGAGGAATACTTGGAAACAGAGGGGATTGCCAGCAAGAGGACCCTAGACTAACTTATGAGGTTCTAAGAGCCTTTGTTCTCTGTATCCTACCCTTCAGGGACACTAGAGTATTGAGTTGGAAAACTGGAAGAAGATAAGCAGAAGCTAGAGAACAAGGGCTGAAGCTCCCAGTCTTACTGAGTTTGAAATTCCTTCTCCTGAGCCTGGTATGAGCATCACCTTCCTTACAGAGAAGAGATCTGAGGATCCTCAAAATAAATAGGGGTATGGTGTGGTTTTTTTAATACATAAGTTTAAATGTGCAGTATTTTTACCCCGAAAATTTCCTTCTAAAGAATAGCCATCTGGTTACAGGCAATACTATAATAACACATATGTCTGATAGTAGGGTACTTGGTAACTATATTAAAGTCTCTTCCTAGAATCATAGCTATTAAATCAATGTTAGAGAAGAATACTTCATAACATTGAAAGATGTCTGTGATGTTGTTAAGCAAAATAATGTCTTAAAATAACATAAATTATCAAACAGTGTCACAGGATTATTCAATTCTTGTAAAAGAAAAACAAAATGTGTGGAGAAAAACACCAGAATGTTCATAGAGGTTATATAATTATTAATGCGTATATAATGAGTGGAGAATTTTTGGATTGCCTATATTTTCTAAAGGTTCTACAATGAACATTTATTTCTTTCTAACTAAGAAAAAAAAACAAGAAGTCGATTTTATAGGCTTTTCCCACTTTTGTCAAAGACCTAGGACAAATCTACAGCTGGTTGAGACCCCCAACCCTTATTTCTATAACCCAGCTTGTTCCCAGGCACCAAATTCAAGGTTGGGTATCAGGAAGCAGAAACTAAATCCTCACAGGGCCCCTGTCTGCTGGGGCACAAAACCTCTTGATCTCGCCATTCTATCACCAGCATTTCACTTAATGGGGAAAAAACAGTATTTGAGTTCAATTCATACTGTGCGTGTGCGCGGGCGCATGTGTAGGCCACTGTTTAAATAGTCAGCACTGCCATTTATTACACATTGTCTCCACGCAGGTATCTGTGCTGAGTACTTTCAAATTATCTCATTTAATCCTTCAACAACTGTGAAAATTATTATTATTTCCATTTTACCAGCAAGACAATAGGGTCCAGAGATCTGAGTCCCTAGTCCAATCTCTAATGGCCAGTAAGCAAAAGAGGTGGGTTTTAAACAATGGTCTGACTCCAAAGCCTTCAGTTTTTAAGTGTATACAATTCTGTCCTAAGGAATGGACTGGATAATGTTTGCAGAGAATGAGCATGCATTGAATGTCCAAATGTTCTGGGACTGGAATGAAAACCCCCCATCCAGAAGTTGTTAGATGTGAGGTAAACAGTGGTGGCTGCAACAATGAAATAAATTATTTTTCAAATGAAGATAGCAAGTATTCAAAGTTTATCACTTCTTAATCAATTTGCTACATTTTCCTACTAGCTAGCTCTTTTATCTCTGTGATGGAAATACCAACTAATGGAACACTGCTACACATCTTTCTAATTCGACATCTATGACAAGTCATTGGCAGCTTGAAATCAGCCATGGTGGGAGTAATTAAACCATAGAAATCAGCAAATACTCCAAATTAAGACTTGATTTATTGTTTTGTTGATTATCTAGTCTTAAGGCTGATGAAGGAAATGTTAATAATATAGGTTAGACTTTAACTGTGACATCTTGATTGTTGTTAAAATTGTGAATAGTGTTTATGGCATTTTAAAAAATGAGAAAATATTTTCCCAGTATTTGGAAACTATCGTTGGTCTCACTAAAGAAGGATTGCACATTATTGACAAATGATAAAAATTCTGATAAATATCTGGGTTGTTTCATTCCTGTTTGAACTTTACTCATTTATCAATGATGTGAACAATTTCTTAACTGAACGAGATTGCAATCAAGCATTTATTTGTGATCTTCTTTTGTCACAGTATGATTTGATTGTAAACCATCGTTAAGTCAGACATAGTTCAGCAAAAATCAGCCAAAGCAATCTCTTATTATCAGTTGACTGTGATTTACCAAAAAAGTGTTGTATATTTTACTATTATTTGTAAATTGTGAGCTATACATCTTCGTGTCAGCAGAATGTATAATACATTTTTTTCTGGAGTCACTTGTTAGACATTCAAAACATGCCACTGAATAGAACCAGAAAAATTTACACAATTTCTTCAGAGGTTAAGTTCTCATAATTGTACAGACCCTCAGTGATCCCACAGCACCTCTAGGGGAGTGACATTTCAGACAGGTCCCTTCTCAAGCAACACGACCCAGTTCCCAGCTTCTTAAGGTCGTTTGAAATCTGAGTCTATCTTCCAGAGAAGGTGACAACAGTCCCGTGTCTGTGTTGCCTGTCTCTGCTCTCGGGATCAGTTGTGTTCTGGAGAAGTTCTGTTGCTTCTCTGCTTCTTCTCAGTTCCCTGTCCTCACAATGCCCTGGGCATGGGCTCCTAAATAGTTTGAAATAAGGCAGACGCGATGCTCTCTGGGTAACATCACACATGTGAGACCTGCCCGTCCCACACTCAACCACACATACAACTACTGATACTACAGCCAGGATTCAAGTCTGTCCTGGCATTGAGGAGTTCATCTCACACATTTAATGTCCCACCTTACACAGAAATAACAGGAGCCAGGAACTGGCTTTTATTTTATGACACCCTTCCTAAAATGGTGATACTTCTTCAAAGCACAACAGTTAAAAAAAAAAAAGGAAGAAAAGAAGAAGAAGCCTGCAAATGGAGATGAATGGTACGCAGGCCACCGAGGTAATTAAAAATGTATTTTCCATCTCCTAGTAATTGAATTGTGTACAAGCTGAAAGTTAATGAGGTCATCTACCCCCAAGCACTGACAGGAAAGCAGGAATAATTATCTTTCAATTTTTTCTTATGTAGCAATTAATTTTAACCATTCGCCTACACCCCACTTCCACTCCCCTCAATCCAGTCAGTCAAAGTCATGGCTAAACCGAATTGACAAGCAATTGATACGGTGGCAGCACGGAGCTGCCGAGGCGGGCAAGGTAATCAAGGGGCTGCAGCTGTTGAGGGCTAAGCGCTTCCAGGTGAATGTCGCCTGAGATTTCGCATTCTGCCACTCGGAGGACACGGGACACACAGTGGTGGCTGACAGAACATCTGGTGCCAGGTGGGCTGGGAAGAGGCTCTGCTGACTTGGGAAGGCAACAGAAGGATGGACAAGGATTGATGGATGGACAAGACTCTGAAACAAAATGTCACTTAAAAAAACCGTCCCCCCCAAAAAGGGAGAGAAATGCTCAGCCGCTCGTTCAGCTTGTCTCGGATTTTACAGCCTTGTGGAATTTCTTGGAAGATGCTTGGCTTGTGGACTTTAGAATGGGGTCCCAATGGCCAATGCTTCTAGAACTCAGTGATAGAAAATAAAATTTCTTCATTCATTTAACTCAACAAAAGCTCACTGCTCTTTTTAGTCACCTTTAGTCACCCACGATTTATCTCCCATTTATCTCCCATTGAGATAAATGAGTTCCGATATATCTCCCATTGGCAGCTATATGGCTGACTGGACCCAGAATGCATTGTGCTATGCTTGGTATGGATTCAAGTCTGTCCATCTTTGACGCTAGTCAACCTGATTTTAGATCAAGTTCTTGTCACTCTATCACCAGTTTCTCTTTCCAGCTGGTGAAATTAGAGCAAATTCCCATTTCTGATAGGTTTTAACCAACATGAGCAAATATTTGAGAGACTGGTTTTCATTCATTTATCCCACTCAGACCTAAAGCTCACCTAGATATCTCTAGTGCTAAGCAGGCAGCCAGACTGCTCAGTGCACAACTACTTTCCTCATGTAATTATTCATTGCATACACTTTCACTCATGAAAGTATCTCATTAGGGATAGTTATATATGTATATGCATATGTGTATGATATATGTATATATCTCCACTGTTGAAAGGGTGCCACAGGTTGAAGGGAGGAATAGAGCGAGGGTACAAGCATCTTCAAGGCTACAAGCTCTCTTCACCCCTTGGGAGCAGGTTGTGGTGTATTACTCTTCTTTCTGTGTGTCCCATGGAAGCCAGCACCATCGGGGAACCCAGCCCAGGAGCCGCCAGTAATTGCCTCCATGACAGTGAATCTCACAGGAGATTAGAAGTCAGTACAGGGAAGTTATACCACCAGGAAATGTGGTTTTCCTATTAGCCTTTGGGCTGACAAAACAGAGCTGAGATAAGGCTAGTCTCCCCGTTCCTGAGTCAGGTAGGCTCTTTGAGGAGTGCTGAACTTTCTATCTGCAGGCAGAACACATGGCTGGAAATCTTTACACTTTTCCCAGTTACTGGCAAAAAGAGAATATTCTTTTGAAAATATGGCCCGATAGTTTTGAATTGGAGAGAAGGATTAGCTCAGAGCAAAGTTAAACTTCTTAGAAGTTATCCATTAGGCAACAGACATAAACAAGCGTGTTTTCACATCAAGCAGAAGGGCATGGTGCCTATTTTCTGCGTTCCAGGGGCTTTGGGTGGCTCTTCGTTCTTGTATCACTTCCCTCCGGGAACAGCAGAAGGAAAAGTGCCTTGGATCCAGCCTTACGCTGATCAATGTGGGGATCTGTAGCAGAGCATGAGGAAGAGAGTCTCCCTTAGAGCTAAAGAGCCATGATGGTCCTGCTCCTCTCCGTGTCCTAGGACACCCAGAGGAGGAGGGTGAGTGGGGAAGCTCTTAGACCACCTTTGTGAGGATGAATAGTTCTAAATACGGGTTTACTGCTCTGAAGTTAAAGGCTCACCTGCAAACCCAGAACATAGAGATGCCATCACAGAAAGCTTCACGGCTTCTAAGGGTTACCTCTCACTGCCTGGCTACACACAAATGAGTCTCTCTCTGAAGAGAACACAGAAACTGAAGTAGATGAACTCTTTGTAGGTGTGAAGCTGTGTATATGTGTTTATTTGTGTGATTTTCACAGCAACAGTATATACCGTATCAAAACCTCGATTCACAGTTGAGTAATCAAGGGATTTTGCCAAAGACACACAAGCAAGAGGTGGACCCAGAATTTAAGGCTGAGTCCACTAGACACCAAAACCCTTGCTTTCCCTCAACATTGCTCAGCTGACTGACTAGGTAAGTGAGGTTTTCATCTTTTCTTTTCTTTTTCTTTTTCTTTTTTTAATTATTCTGCAGTTTGGTTCTTCTCCACTGCTACACCTATTAGAGCTCATTTCTGGAGAAGTGGGGTGATAGCCCCACTGAAGCTGAGTGTCCATTCTCAGTGGTATTTGTATTCAACATGGCCGTCTTCCTCGTCCACAGGCAAAGCCCATGTGGGAGGAACGCAATTGTCTCTAATGCTTTGGTAGGACTGAGTTTACCAGGTTGTTTTTCTCCTGAATGACATGACTGTCTATGAAAAAGAAGATACCCAGAACCAGAAAGAAAGACACACACAAAAGACTGAGATTGACTAATGTATACATGTTCTGAAGTGGAATCCCATGACTTTCCCTCTAGATTCCCGCTGCCTGGCTCAGGCCTGGAGAGGAAGATACAAGTTGACTCTGAACAGAGACAGGTTTTCAACCCTTGGACGCTGACAACAAAAATGTGGTTACCAGTAGGGAACAGGGTGAGGCAAGAGGTGGTAGAATCCAGTGGACAGTGATGAAGAACTTTCAGTCATTTGGTGGTGGGCTGGGTGTGTCGTCATAGATTTGAGGAATAGGGAACCGGCACATATGGACTTATATTCTTTTGTAAATCACTTACCTCAATCAATATTAAATTAAAAATCATTTAACTAATTTAAATAGGTGATTTACTGGGCATGTTAATTATATCTCAATAAAACTATTTTTTTAAAGTTAGAAAAAAATAGAGAGAGGTTTTGAAACATACATGAACCTTTTGAATTGTTTGAACATTTTATTTTAATAAAGGAAAATTCTTGAAAAAAGGTAGATGATGATGATAGCTACTAAATATTAGGCATAAAAACAATGATAAATGCAATTATTAGCACTTACTAATACATATGGATGGAGGGAGGAGAGAGAGAGATTTTAAGAATTGGTTCATGTAACTGTGAAAGCTTGGAGAGTCTAAAATCTGATGGGCAAGGTCAGCAGGCTGGAGACAAGTGAGAGCTCCAATTCCACTTCAAAGGCGAACAGGAGACTCATGAAGTGTCAATGTTATAGTTCAAGTATGAAAAACATCTGTTGTATAACCTCCTCTTGTTTGGGAGCAGTCAGACTTTCATTCCATGTTTGGCCTTTAACTGATCAGATGAGGCCCACCTTCATCTGATTATGAAAGGCACTCTGATTTACCCCAATTCTACTGATTTAAACATAAATCTCATCCTCACAAAAATATCCTGATGATCAAATGTCCAGCCATTATGACCTAGTCATGTTGATACTAAAAGTTTTTCATAAGCAGGGAGGACCCAATAAGCTGGTATCATCTCAGAGTATCTCCTGGGCCAAGACAGGAAATAAGGCTTCTGTGGAGCTTCTATCCTTCACTCTTTTTCTGGTTTCCTCAGACTCTCTGCCCCCGTGAAACTGAGGAAATGTGTAGATTAAAGCATTTGAGATGATGATTGGGAAAGACATATGGTAGAGATGATGGAAAAATACAGTAAAGTTGGTAAATAGTGGACCAGAATCTACACTTACAGAAATGTTCCGCTGGAGAGAGAAAGAGGGATAAATCAGAAGAGACAGAAAATGGCCAAAGGAACCAGGACTGCTAGACAAGGAGCCAGTGGTAGAATCCCAGAACTCCCCATACAAACCGAAGTGCGCGTGAACAGACGGCATGGCTCCCTGTGTCTCTGCACAAAGGAGAAGGGGTGGCCAATGGAACACTCCACCATCACCTGCTAAAGACAAGCTGTTCCTCCCCTCCCAGCCCACCCCCGTGTTGAGCCCTGGAGCCAGCATGCACTCAGACACAAAGGAAGCCTGGCTTCATTTTAGCAACCAAATTGCCATCCAAAAAAAAAGACTTCCCAGGACGACAGATTTCTCTGAGGAGAATACAATAGGGTGGACAGGTGGTTTCCCATCAAAAAGCATCACCCATAACTTTCTCTCCATACTCCAGGCTGACTGGTCAGGCCTGGAGAGGAAGAGACAAGCTGGCTTAAAACAGAGACAGGTTTTGAAATGCAAATGTACCTTTTGAATTTTTTGAACATTTTACTATAATAGATAAAGGAAATTTCTTGAGGATAGGTAGATGATGATGATGATAGCTACTAAGTACTAGGCATAGTAAGAATGGTAGCTGCAATTATTGAGCACTTACTATATGCCAGATACTGTGTTTATGCTCTTTCAAAAATTTGACCTTCACAACAACCCTATGATGACGAGGATTCGATTCATACTGAATCATTGAATAAATCATTGAATAAAAATCATTGAATAAAATGAATCATTCAATTCATTTTAGAGTGGAGGAATTGGAGGCTTCAAAAAATTAATTCACTGGCAAATAAAAGCAGTTACTGGGGTTTAAACCCAAGTCAACCTGATTCTAAAAACCTGTGCCCCACTCAGTGTTTGTATATGTGTGTGTGGATGATTTAACATAAAAAAATTAAAAGCATGCTGGGCAGTTAACTGCCTGAGGAGTAAGAAGGACTTTAAGACACAGAGTGAAATCAAACTCTCACCTCTTTTTCTACTAATAGGTCCACATGCTTGTGGTGACCACAGCTCCCTGTGCACAGGGAGCAAAGGAGGAGAGACCTACCCCTTTCCATTTCACCAGGCTTTCTCAGAGCCAAGCACTGAGATAGCGCCATTCCTCACCCCATTCTAAAAGCTGAAGAAATGGAAACCTGGAAGTCAAATACAGTTCTCAAAGTGACATAATTAATTGGCAGATACGGAATTGGAACACAGACCCCTCCCAACACCAGAATTGGTGTTTGGAACCTCTACATGACATTATTTTCCAGAATCAAAGAGTTGGAAGCCTGCTAATTCCAAAAAATATTATCATTTCTTCCCATACAAAATGGAAGTTCATGAATAAGTGAGTAAGCCGCAAACTCTTTATCATGGGCATTTGGCCCATCCAAAGATGAGTTTGCTCTAGCAAGATCAGAGTTCAAAGGAACGTATGACCAAATCAGAGGGTCATTTCAGCACAGTGCGATGGCTCCCATTCTTTGGAAACCCAAAAGTGAAAAGAGACTTAAATTCTGGTTTTGGTTCTGCAGTAACTAACCAAAACACAGATACTCTCTGAGGCTCAGTAACCTCAAAGGAAACAATAATGCCTGCTTCTCACCTCATAGGGTCTTTGTGAGTCTCAACGACATCACAGAGTTAATGATCTTTGAAAAATGAAGCATGCCACTCAAATGCAAAGAGAAGCACCAAGAAAGATAAACTAGAGTCTCCCCATTCATGCTAATGCAATGAATTCCTGCTTCCGCCTTGAAGGAGACACCTGAAAGAAAGAGAAGGCCCCAAATTCCAATCCTTGGAGCAAACTGGTGTCATTCTCTGACCAGCTTTCCCCTTCCCCAACCCCAGGTACTTCTGTTGCATCTCACTCCCATTAAAAACCGAGCATCGCCTTGACAAGTCAGCTAGGAATAGCTGGAAAGGGGGCCCCTCTCATAGAGGAATGAACCTCTAAAGCCAGTGAGAGGAGACAGGAGTGACGTGTGACTGGGAAGGGGAGCTCTGGGGTCATACAAATTGCACCACACATGGCTGGCACTATCTGCAGAGCACAATACTGAGGAATACAATGAGGGTAAAAATGACTACACCTAACATGTATTTACACTGACTATATACACACCAGGTATTCTTCTAAGTGCTTTGCACAAAAATCCTCTAATGTTCATTTATTATTACGCTTGTTTTCAGAAGAGGATGCTGGGGCCTGGGGAGGCTAAGTCCTTTGCCCCAAATGCCGGGTTCCAACCCAGGCCATCTACTTGTCACTACTGCCCAACAGAGCGGCACAAGGGTCTTCCCATTTCGCAGGGTTTCTCCTCCTCATCAGACTCCTTCCTCACAATTATGAAACTTACAGAGCACATCAGAAATGCAGCAAAACCATAACTACTTGTCATCCATTATATGCTTCCCTTGCTAGTAGCAGCAGGACTAAGAAAAACCCACAGAAGCAGCAAATAACTGCAGTCTATTATTCTTAGTTCCCTTCCATTTTCTCTTACCCCGGGAACTGTTCTCCCCTAAGTGGCTCCTTAACCTCTTCTGTTCTTGCACTCTTAACTCCAGGCTTTCTGTTTCTAAGCAATTCAGGAACCCAATCACAGGCACAGGAGGAGAAAGCGTGATCCAAAATCCACGCCAGCTGACTGGCCAGCAGGCTGTTTCTGCTGAGAGTTCAGCCGAGAGCATGACACACACACGTCACCCATGCTGACCAGGCTCTGAAGGCTTCAAGTGCATTTTTTGTGTAAGATAAACCCTACAGGCTAATGGTAGAATGAAATCCAACTAAAATGGATATCAAGGGGAAAACAAAGATGTTTTTCTGTGACTGTCATTTATTTCAAACCTGATGAATATTTTCCCCGAACTGACTTAATGAAAAAGTTCCTATGAAGAAGTGTCACTTTGTGAACACATATATAATGGATCACTTCTACCCTGTCACAGAGAAGAAGTGATTCTCATGGCCACTGTCAGAAGACTGGCTGTCACCTGTTGACCTACTTATAAGTCTGCTTCGCTACATGTTATCACACGGGCATAAAGCTTACCAACTGTGTGTTTAGTTCCAGAGGGTGAGGGAACTAGGGGTTGGGAAGGAGAGGCTAGAATCCCTGTGGCATTAGCTACACTCATCTCCAAAACCTGCAAAAAAATTATCTCCATAAGCCAAGCAAAAGAGACAGTCATTCAAGTCTTTCAGAGGAACATGAACCGTCCGGCACCTTAAATCAAAGTAGGCTTCCCTGCATGACTCTGGAAACCAGACAAAGACTGGGTGACTTTGACTTCTTACCGCTGGGGCTGAAAACAAAAGAGGCAGGAATTTGCACTGTAGTAAAAGGGACTAAATTAAATTCTTTTGCAAAATCCAGCTAGATAGGACTCAAAAACAAAAACAACTGGCTGCTTCACAGCACAAAGGAATAGAGGCCCTTCCTCTAGCCCTACTCCACCATCATCCCCATGATTCCACTGCCAATGCACCACACAGTTCTACTGCCACCTCCGTAGTTCACAGAGAACTTCACATATATATGAGCAGGGCTGTCGCAGGGGTTTGGAGTCCTGGAGCTCCCTTCTCTTGCTCCAGTATGATCTGATCACAGCCGGGTCCTCTCAGCGGGAATGTGGTGTGAGGTACGGCTGGGCACTCCGACCCCGACCCTGCCCCAGGAAAAGAGCCCAAGCGCTGCAGTTCAGCAGTCTGCCTCTGAAATATCTACTCTGCTAACTCGGCCTTGCCTGACCCCCTGTTTCTTCATATTCCAGATCATAAAATACAAGCAACAGATATAGACCTCACAGGGTTGTTGTGAGGTTTATAATACAGTATGTATGTGTACTGATCAGGGTTTTCCCATGGCAATCCAAGGATATGAAGTCTGGCTTATTTAGGAAGAAAGGGATTTATTGAAAAAATTCTGAAGCGCCCACAGACCTCCAGAGGGGCCAGAGAACAGGTTGAAAAATCATGTTGCTGGTGTGCTCTGGCGATTTGGTCAGTGGTGTTTGGCCAGCACAATCCACATACAACCCAAGGCTACCAGTTCACGTCCTGGGCCCAGGGGGCCAGCCAAGATGAACAATTAACTAAAATAAAAGAAGTGCTTTTCTCTTATCTCTTCCTGCCTGTATCTTTCCTTTAAAAAAATTAAAAAATGACAATGCTACCAGAAATAACCCCCGGCATCACATCGCAGAGCGAGCTCCCTAAAGAAACAGCTGCCAGACCGCTTTGTGGACACACTCTGGATGTTGACACCAGGGTCACTCTTCTGGCTACCGTCTCCAGCAGGGCTAGCTGCATTAGGTCCACCACCCTCGCCAGAATGGATTCAGCGGAGTCCCTACTTCAGTAAATGCCAATTCGCCTCCTGGGACAGACACACCTGCATTCTAGCTGCAAAGGAGGCTGGGAAACCAGGTATCTGGCATCTTGAGTTTCTATAACGTGTTGTAGAGTGCGGTGGGGGCCTGGGGTTTCCTGTAGTCATGGGAAGCCTCATCTGCTGGTGACAGCCAAAAAGAATGATTGACATTCATTAAACAAATAACATACTTAATCCAGTACTGGATACGTATTTGTTACCCCCTTGTACCTTCTGACCCAAGTCCATGTTGAGCACAGTGTCAGACACCAGATGTAAAGATAGTCACAAGCACCTCATCTTCTCCCAAAGTCCTCCTAAAATGCCCCACCTATCAAACCCGCCTATGCCCACTTGCCAACCTCTTCATTCTTCTGCCCAAGAAACTAGTGACTGTCTGTCAAGCCAAACTCTACAAAACGTTGATGACTGCAAATGAGTCCTTCAGTGTCTGATTCTTCCTGGAATCTTTCTCTTTTCACAGAAGATTCAAGAGTCACAAAGTTTCAACTCAAAGGGATTCCAAGCAGCTCTCACATTTACCTTGGGGAGTTCTGAATCGGCAAATTCTTACAATCGAGGCAACTATTCTTTTTAAATAACTTTGGATAATTGAGTATCAGCAGCTCCCAGACAATGCCTTACCTGTGATCAGGTCTCACCCAATCTTCCCAACAAACCCCAGGTGATCTCCAAGGTGTTATTATCTTCGTTTGATAAGTGAGATGTCCAGAAAGGTTTAATAAATTTCCTAAGGGACTAAATTTAGGCCCAGGTTCCCTGGCTCCTAATCAAGTGCTCTTTACTTGCTGCGAGTTTTGGCCACCTTCTCCACTTTGAGAACAATCCTAGTGGTGTCAGTGAATAAGGGAACGAAGAAACCCAAGAGACAGTCCCAGGGAGGCAGAAGAGAAGGGCAAAAAAAGAAACACTGATAAGATCCCCTTCCTAGAGCGCATCCCATTTGCTTTGATTTAACTGAGTGTTTTCAAATGGATTCTGATTCTAAGACATTTACAATCACCAGGAGGACTGAATATAATTACTCCCTTTTTGTCTCAAAAATTGCAAAAATTAGGGGATGTACAACAACCACAGAAGCGAAGTGGGGTGGGAGTCCAATCTGCAAAACCAGTATGAGCCTTTTTAGTCACAGCGATGGGCAAAATGTGCCATCTCTGAGCTCCATGATTAAAGCAACTGCAAATTAGTTTCTGCAAAGGTCTTTCCCCTTAAATTGAAAAGCACCATGTAATGGAATTTCATAGACACTGCTTTGGAAATAACTTCATACCTCACTCTGTTCAGAGCTGAGAGGTGACCATGTGCCATGAATCACAAGAAACTGAGGCTTTTGTGGGGCCGCAGAACCTTGCTCCGACCTCAGCATCTCTACACTTATGAACTAGTCACTCCATCCCTTATCCTGGGAAAAGCATTAGTCAACTCAGAGCACCGAAGTCACTGCTACTTGGTTAGAAGTCTTCTCCAAACCAGGCTTCCTCCCATGATCAGGCTGCTAGGGCTTGCTAACTGCATACGGACTGTCCAGATACATACGCTTTGCATGAAAGACATTGGAAGACTCCGGGGTTTCTGGGTTCTAATATAATTTCCAAAAGAAATGAAGTCAACAGGACACAGAGACACTGAATGCCACAGCATTTTCACAGCCCACCTTGACTTTCTTGAGAATATAGGAATCATATTTCCAGCCTGTCTGAAGCTTGACAATGAATCAAGTGGGTTGCATTTCAGTGTCCAGTTTGATGGATGAGTATTTCTGGATGAGTATTTCTAGACGAGTATTTCTGATTCCTCAATCCATTCATGCGAGAAGCATGTATGAGCACCGACTATGTGTCAGGAACTGGCATACAGCAGTAAGTAAAGGCATCAGTCACAATGTTCATGGTGCTACAATCAAATGCCAGAGGAAGGACGCAAATAATTATCCCAATGAATGCAAAACTGCAACTCTGATAATGCTCTACACTGGAGGTCCTGAGAGGCCCCAGGATTTGGAAATCAGACTTGATCAAGCATCCACAAGACAGTCCTGAGGAAGTGACCCTTCAGCTGAGAACTAAAAAGGTAAGGAAATTAACCAAGAGATGAGAGAAGAGGAAACACCAAGTTAGAGAACCCCTGCCTGGGGTCGGGGCATGGTGAGCACTGGATAAAAGGCCAGTATAGGTACATTAAGCCTGGTGAGCATGGTATTGAGTACTGAGGATCCTGGAAAAGGGACAGGCAATGGGAGTCTGTCTTTATTTGATCTGCAAATTGGATGCCTTGGGAAAGAGGGAAGTGCGGTGAGGATGGATTAGAAAAGGTCTCTTTGGCTCTACCATGGAGGCCGTACTGGAGGGGCAGAGGGAGGTGCGTTGTTTGGAGCCTTGGCTGGCCTGGCAGTGACTTGAGTCTCGCAGTAACATGGTCAAGTACACAGTCAACTCCAGAATTCAGGACACAGTCTCCCACTCCCAAACACTTTCCTTTACAGCATCACCTAGTGGTATAATTTTTAAGGTCTGATGTCACCTGGTAGCATCTCTCTGGGAAACTACTCATCAATACAGACAACATGCAGACAGTAATTAGCATGACAGTATGGCCTCCAACAATGGGGTCATCAGCCCACAGCTGGTGCTCTCTTTCTGCTACCTCTGTCTACATAGCCTCTGCCTTAAGGAGAAATTCAAGTGTGTGCTCTTAAAAATGATAATAATTTAAAAAGTTAACCTCCATTCCCCATGGCAAGGGAGACTGAACAAGAAACAATTCTACCCAATGTCTTACCTTGAGCCTTAGGCCAATGAAAAATCACTATGCCAAAAACAGGATATCAGCAGCAACAGCCCCAGCCAGCTGGAACTCGCATTCCAGATGAGGGACCCCAAACTGTCTGGGAAAGAGGATATAAGACCTAAAGCTGTCTAAAAAAAGCTGGAAAGTTCTGTTTTCCAGAGGATGCAAGACTGCTCCAAGATGGCTGGGAAGTCTCAACAATAGAAGAATCCCTCCAAGTTAAACTGGAAAAGCATCCTGTTTCCCAGAATCCCAGACCAAGGAGGCCCTAGGCAACTAAAAAATACCCCACCTCCCAAAAGCTATGTGAGGAACTAGAAAAACACCCTGCATCCCACCCACTTGCACCCTCACCCAGCCTTATATGAACCCTTATCCCTAACCATCAAATGCCAACTCAGTCTGGAGTCTGACCCCTCTTCTCCCTGGCAAAGTTAATCAATCTTTCTATCACTTCCTCCAAAGCTTTCTACTGCTTGCTTACTTGTGAATCCTTTCACATGTATCATCTCCACCTAAATCCACTTTACCATTATCTATGTGCACATGTATTGGAGAAGAAGAAGAGAGCTGGTTACCCACAGGGCCAAACTGCCTGGACACATTCTAGGGACTAGGGCACCCCTTGCATGGTGATCCCTTCATTCAGGAGTTAAAGCACATGGTACTCCGTCTGTGTCCATTTGGACTGGGTGGTTTAAACACCAAAAGTTTATCTGTCATAGTTCTGGCAGCTGGAAGTCTAAGACCAAAGTGCTGGCAGATCCGGTTCTGATGTGAGGGCCCTCTTCTGGGTTTACACATGGCACACTCTTCTGTCCTCACATGGCTGAACAAATGTCAACGAGTCTCACTAATTCCATCATGGAGGCTCCAACCTCATACCTTCATCTAAACCTAATTATACCCCAAAGGTCCCACCTTCTAATATGACCCCATGTGGAATTAGAATTTCAATATATGCATTCTAGGGGATGGGGGGACACAGCCATGTAGTCCATCACAAGCTCATTTTGTTCAATTATTTTCAGATTTGCTCATCATGTAGTAAAAAGATCTACTTAAGCTAATGTTGTTCATTTTTTAAATGTTGTCAATATTTTTTCTGTTGATACCTATCCTGTTGTGACCACACTACAAAAATAGAGTCCACCCAGAGCTCTGCCCCAACCCTTCTGTCCAAGCTGACAGAATGACTCATGTGCCCACCAGCCCTTTGATTGTGATAAAACTTCACAGCTATGCTCCATAGAAAGGATTGCACATTAATCTATCAACAACCTTGGACCATGACAGCATGGATTAGTTAGTTAGAAATCGAGACCCTTCACAAATGCAAAACAAGATAGATGTGCTCAGATCAAGAGACCAAAAAAAAAAAAAAAAAAGTGGAGAGGTATAACAGCAGGTGCAGGCGGGTTCCCCTGGTGACAGCCAGCAGGCCTGAGGCATTAGGTGCCATAGGGAAGGTACCAAATCCCAAGTTCTGGTGTATCTTTGGTTTATCCTTGAACTAAGGTAGCAAACCAAACTCCATTTCCTTTTCCTCCTGCAAATGCTTCTCGATTACATTCCAACATATCAGTTAGATAAGGCCACATAATTTCTGCCCAGCAGAGTATAAGTGGATACCTGCCATGTCCAGGCCTGGTCTAGAAAAGTCTCTTGCAGAATCCTCTTTGCACTATTTCCCATCTTCCTGATGGAGAAGGTGTCATTTTACTTAAGAGTCGGGGTTTTCAACTAGGGGCACCTTTGTCCCCCTCCCCCAGGGACATTTGGCAATGTCTGGAGACATCTGTGGTTATCACAATGGGGCAATGCCCTACTGGCATCTAGTGGGTAATGGTCTGCGATGTAACTCAGCATCCTACAGTGACATAGGACAGCCCTCCACAACACAGAATTTTTCTCACCAAATTGCCAGTTGTCCTACTATTGAGAAATCTGGCCTAGAGGGGAACAGGGCCATAAGGAAGGTTCCTGAATGGTGCATGGAGCACATAGCCTCACCCATCCCTACACACATACATATACACTGAATGACATTATATAGTGACTTAAATAAGCAATATACTTTTATTGTGTTAAGTCATGAATATTTGGGGGGTAATTCATGATAGCAGCTAATATTATTTGCTATAACAAACTGTAGCGCACAAGTGTACCTTAGCAACGGAGTCATAAAATTTGGCAGGTACTGCTGAGGTTTCTGGAATAAAGAAATGAAAGGCGACAATTACCTAGTCCTATCCTTCAAGTCATGAAACCTCACAATGCCACAGGCGCAAATAAGGTCAGGAACACAGGTCTTTGACTCCTAATGACCAGAGGTAGTGCCTTGGGAGAGAAACTCTTAGTGCTCAGCCCAGAAACACAGCAGAAACCCACAGCAGTTCAGGAAAAACACACGGACAGCCAAGGTGGGCCCAACGCTAACCTCTCTCTTTTCCTCTTTCCCGCAGCCTTTTTCGTGTAACAGGGACTAGCTGACAATAATCAGTGAGGTCTGTTTAGTGTATGGTCTGGTCTTGCTGTGACTAATAAGATGATTGGTGGTCTATATCCTCTTTATGGTTGGTCATTATATCACCCTAACATAAAGTGATTTAATTTCAGTGGGATAATTAGGGTATTTCTAATCTAGCTGATAGTCTGAATGAAATGAGATTCTCAGAGGGAGATTTGTGTATCAGGAGACTGGTGACCTCCGGCCCCAATTTTCACACAATGTATTAATCTGACAGCCCGACTTCTTAGGTATATTGTATCCATATATTTCCCAGCCTGTGGGTTACAGAACAACCCGCAAATGAGATTACTTTATTTATAATGAGATTTCCTGGGGCTCGAGGAGACAGATCATAATATTTTAACTGAGGCCTTCAGACTGACATAGTATCCATACGTTAACTGCAGCCTGGGACTCAGGCATACCAAAGAGGGAGTGTGCTCCATCTGGGGCCTCAGAGATGCTTGTCAGCAGGAGCAGGAGAGATGGAGCCCTGTGAGATGCCTGCCAGCCTGGGACAGCCCAAGGCCAACCAAGTCCATCCGGGGACATGTGTCGTGCTGACTTAGGACCACAGGAGGACTGCCTGTTCTCACCTGTCCCCACAGGGAAGCTGGTTAAAGAACATGTTCATTCGAGGTCATACCTGGGGCTTGGGAGCCAATGGAAATGGGGTAACTTCGACGTCTCAGCTAGAAAATGATCGCCATTCTTAGCCTCAACCCAAGTTGGCTTCAGAAGCAGAGTGCTTAATGCCCACACATCCCAAGATGTGTACAAAGAGTCTGTAGATCAGGACATGGGAACCCAGTTTCTTTTAGCTTTGAGCCACTCACATCACTGGGTTGAGGGAGCTTTGAAAGCCCCCTCCTCTCCACTCAGAAGCAGTCACCACTGCCCAGTGCATGAAGCAGTATAATACCTGGTCTGGTCCATCCCCTCTCCTCTGTAGTGGGTTGGATAGTCTATTCAGAATTCATATTCCCCTGGACCCTCGGAAAGTGACCTTATTTGGAAATGGTGTCTTTGCAATGTAATTAATGTAAGGATTCAGAAAAAAATCATATTAAATTAGGGTAGGTCTGAAATCCAAAGAGTGTCCTTTGAAAAGACAGAAATAGGACATACGAAAGCAGAAAGAAAGCCATGTGAAGACAGAGGCGGAGATCAGAGTGATGCAGCCACAAACGAAGGGAAACCAGAAGCCACCAGAAGCTGGAAGGGAAGGAAGGATTCCGCTTCACAGCTTTTGAAAACAGTTTGGTCCTGCTGATGCCCTGACTTTGGATTTCTGGACTCCAAGAGTATGAGAATCAATTTTCATTTTGATAAAAACAAAGAAAGAAAGAACTTTCTCATAAATTTGAGATGGAAGAAGAAAAGAGATTGCTAGAAAGAAGCACTATAGGTTGGTGAGAGTCAAGGCCAGGATTCCAAGCGAACACAACTGCTGAAAGATCTACTGCTGCTCCCCAGTCCCCCAAGCATATGCCCAGAGGCTGACCCACTGACTCTGTCCTCTGTCTTCAAACCTTACCATTAGAGTCATTTTTATACCAGTCATTAGAGGCAACATGCTGGCTGTTAGGAAATGATGCTACTGAAAATACTTTCTATTATACATTCATTCACCAAATATCTATATGTGCCAAGTACTCAGGTTCTAAATAGATAAAAGCCCTCTCTCCAGACTTTTTACATTCATCTGGGCTTGTTGCTTAGGATTCTTTAAATTTCTTTCAGAATTTAATTTGAGAGGAGGAATAATACTGTCTTTTTCGGGAAGAAGTGAAATGTTTTATTTGACCAGATAATGAAAATTATGTAATTCATCTTGTTTCCCTGTTTCCTTGGGTGCTAGGAAACTCAGAGTCCTGCTCGAATGGGGTTGTAGCTTTAGGTTGGTGTTTTCTTCCTTTTTTCTTCTTATTTGCTACTTCTAGTGAAAGAAGAATTATTTAAATGTGTCTTATTTGGTCGTAAGAATTAAACATTTTGGAGACTTTTGAGTCTGGGTAACTAAAACAGAGCAGGGAGCTTGTTGAGAATCAAACCCCAGGTACATCCAGGCATATGTAGACAGAAACACTTCTGGAAGGAGCTGAAACAAGCCAGCCAGTCACAAGACACCTAGGATGAAAACATGATCAATCATTGCTCACCTAACTTTTCACCTGATTTGCATGTGGCTTTACCAACTGAAATTCAACCTTCTCTGGGTCTAACTTGCAATCTGGGCCACCCGTTGGAATGTGATGGATTTCTACCCCTACTTTGCATAGCTGACCAGTGTGAGAAATATCCCACTTTCGCCGTGTGGACCTGTGTCACTCCCAGCTGGGAGAGCAATACAAGACCTTCTTGAGTCTGTGTCTCTTGAGCTCCAGTCCTAAAAAATTCCCAGGTAAATATTTCAATGAAGTTTTATTCATGATGGGAAAACATTAATGAGGTATTTCAAGTTCCATTTAGAAACAGTGTATTTTATTTTTAAAAATAAACAAAGATAGAAGCATAAACTTACAAAGGCCACTGTTAAAAATCTTTAGTTAGTATCTAAGAATAACATCTGCTGAACATTGGACATAGGCCCTTTTCTAAGCACTTTATGCCTCTCCACAGCCTCTGAGGTAAGTACTATCACTACCCTAACTTTAGAGGGAATAAAGAACAGAGAAGTCAGAGTTTGCCTACAATCACACACTCAGTGAAGAGTAGAACCAGGCTTAGAACCTGGGCGGTCTGGCACCAATGGCTGCCATCTTAACCACTGCTTCTCAGCAAATGCAGCTTACTGTGCTGGGCAAAAGGAAAAGTACATTACATATTGGACACCTCCTAGGCTGCCTCACATTCCCTTTTTATTCCAGCTACTGCTGCAAGCCAGCAGTGCTCATAAGTGACTTTACAATTAACCCTGTCTCAGTTCTTGCTTTCTGCATTAGGGTGTCTCTGCAGCAGCCTTTAGAGGGTCACAGAAATCTGCTCAATGACTCTGACCTATGCACACACTTGGAAGAGAGAGGAGGTTAACACCTCACGGGGTAAGCCTTGAACAACGAGGATGCACCCCTCCCAACTCTGTCCTGAGGGCAGAGCCTTCCCTTCTACAAGATTCTTCAGGGATCCCAGTGGAATTCAGCCTCTATGGTTCACAGTTGACCAGTGCAGAACACTGGGTTAACCTTCCTTTTTCTGATTCTCTAGTTCATTCCTTCTAGGTCCCCACTCTTGCTCCTTGAGTTCCATTTCCAAAATAAACTACCCTCATGCAAGAACTTGTTTCAGTTCTGCTTTGGAGAAAAATCAAGCGAAGACACTACGCTTCTTACCTTGAAAAGTTCAAATGAGAGAGACATATTATTGCAAGAGGAAAAATTCAGTAACAATGCCCTAAAAATGTATGAGTTATTAGCCAGAAGAGAGACTCATGCTTATCAAATACAAAGAAGCACAGAGAAAGCGGGACAAGCAGGGAACTACAATAAAGTTTTATTGGAACACAGTCACAGGTTCATCTATACATTGTCTAAGGTTGTTTGTTATCACAGCAGAGCTGAATGGATGCAACAGAGCCCTATGACTTTTCAAGCATACAACAGTTACTATCTGGCTGTTTACAGAAAGTTTGTAGCTCTCTGAAATAGAAAACCCAGGATCCTCTGGGACTACAGAGAATGGGCAAGTAGTCTGTTTGAGAAGTGGAGGTGACACAGTCACACTATGAACAGGAGCAAAGGCATTCTGGGCTGAGGCAAGAGTTGGATCAAAGGGACAGAGCTGAGAATCAGGCTGCTGATCACAAGGAGCCATTGGTGGTGTTCCCTGGTAGGAAAGAAAGGCAACACGAGGAAGGTCAGGGGAGCTCAGGCTATGGGCAGAGATTTCTTTAACATCTGTTGCTGGGTTCTTTCTCATTTTAGGATATTTTCTTCAGTAACCAAAGATACTATAACTAACAGTAAACAAAGAGCCTGATTTGTACCTTCTTCTGAAGGGGTTTCCATGAGTTCATGCCATCTGAGCTCTTCTACTCAATGGTGGATCCCCTTCAGAAAGCATCCTTCTTTGCACCTGGACACTTCTGACATTAAAGTCCCATCACTTTATCCTCCTTAGGTGGTATGCCCAGGGGTATGCCAGCTCCAGCCTCCTGCTCCTGTTTTTATGAAATCTGTCATAGCTCAGCACAGTCAGATGCCTGGGCTCTGACGTCTCCCCGCAGGCCTGCTTTGTGGTTTCCTGGTACAAGGATACAGTAATGTGTGACAATAACAATCACAAGAGACTGAGCTCCATCGCACAGCCCTAGAAGAGGGTGCTCCTTCATGCCACTGGGAAAGAAAAATTTCTAGGGGAGGAAGCATGGTTTGAAAATGAGTGATTTTGTTGAGTTCCTTCAAGGAACACTCATTGAAGACAAAACATGTGCCAGGGAAGACAAAATACTTGTGATATATAAATGAATAAGGGGCTGTTCTGCCCTTGAGGGCCTCGGAATCTAATGAGGAGGTAGACATGCTCTTTCCAAGGCAGGGAGAACAGTGCCAATTCCCCTCTGGTGGGAAGCAGCCACTAAGAGGTGGAAGAAGCTTAATAAACACAGGAAGGAAATCTGCTCTAATGATTATTTAGGAATGAACTATTGTTATCCCATCAACTGCTGGCATGCAAATACATAAAGTATGAAGGATATTCCAAAATAGCTCATAAGAGCTTCAAGATTACCCTGACATGTGCTTTTGATTGGTTTGGCCACCTTTTTTTACAGCAGCAATGCAAAGGTAAATTTTAGTCCCCAAAGGGCCGAATCATGCTAAATTGCTGGCATTTAGATACCTATTTCCACTGTTTCAGGCTTCAACCTGGCTATCAAGGCTAAGACGGAAATGAAGGAGACTAACATTGATTGGCTGTTATTCTTTAATGGAAGAATACCTGACACTTACTAAGTACCGATGTACCTTTTGTCCAGCTCTGGGCTGAGGGTTTCATACGCATAATCTCATTTAAACTTCGACACACTCCTCTTCAGAAACATGCCATTCCTGTCTCCATAGATGAGGCAACTGGGTTTCAAGTGACCCGTCCCTCAGCCAACCCCTGACAGGTTATCTACAGGGGTCGCACCCTCAACCACACGCCAACTCTCTCCCCTCACTGGCCAGTCCCCAGTCCCTGCCTGGATCATCCTTTCTCAGCAGTTTGGCCCTGAACAGGCTTCAGGATATGTTCCTTTCGTCGTGATAAGCAGGGCCCAGGATCTCTGACAGCTGTTCCCCACTCTTCATCATCATCTGAAACAATCAGTAAGCATTAGAGAGTACTTCTCTCTTTACAAAGGTGATAATTAGATAACAAGCTGAGATTAAAGTAATTACAGTTAGACAGCTGGTGAGCCAGCACAGCCCTGTTGAAACACTATTGCTACTTCAGCATCTGGTTCTAATAACAGCACAGGCTAAAGGATTTTACATTAATTACAGAACATAATTTAATATAAACATATTTAATTACAATTGATGAGCGATAAACTGTTCAAAAATGACTTAACCCCTTCCTCATGTCAAAGTGATGGGAACTTTGGGCAGGCTGGGGCCGCTTCCGTTGTCTCACTCTGCCCCGCCTGCCCCCCACGAGGCCCTGATGCCCTCTCCTGGAGAAATCCCCCAGAGGAGGAATGTTTTAGAAGAGGATGTGGCCCATGAGGATCCCGGGGGTGTCAGGCACACACAGCACTGCGCCTCCTTAGAAAGCCCAATGGAAGAAGGCGAGTGCAAGCCAGGCTGGGGTGCAAGGCTTCAGTCTGGCCAGCCTTACCCTGGCGAATCCAGGCTGCTGGTCTTCCCGAGTTCTCACACTTGTAAGTGGTGCTGACTTGGCTTCTGAAAGTCCCCGGGGAACCTATGAAACAATCCTCCAATCCCTTAGAAAAAAATGAAGAGGTCATACCTAGGAAGTCCCTGCCCACAACGGCCAGGGTTTTATCACAAAGTTGGAGTCAATGTGCAGTATTTGGAGACTTCTACATGAGACAGGACAAGTTTTATCCTGGGAAGAATCTTTCCATGCTGCCAACCCCATGTCCTGACCCCCAACGATGACAGAGGCAGACCTTGGATGAAACAGTTCATAACACACGGGGACCCCACAGACACACTCTCCACTGGATAAAGGACTCAACCGTTACTTTCTGCACATTATCATTCCAGAAGTCCCATTCCAAAGCCACAGAAAGTCATGCTCAGCATATGTCATATGTTGAAATCCTAACCCTCAATGGGACGGTATTGGGAAGTGTTTAGGTTTAGATTAGGTCATGAGGTTGGTTCAATGGTCATGATGGGATTAATTAAGAAGAGAAAGAGAGTAGAATGCCATTTTAGCCACAGTAAGTCATGAAGGCAACCATCTCCAAACTAGGAAGAGGAACATCACTAACAATAATCCATGCTGATACACTGATCTGGAATTACCAGTCTCCAGAGCCATGGGAAATAAATTTCTGTTGTTTAAGTCACTTGTTTATGGTATTCTGTTATAACAGTCTGAACTAAGACACATCACTAGGTCTCAAAGGCTTTGAGACGATTCTTCAGAGTCAAACTAAGTTACAAAGTTGACCCTTCCTAAAAAAGATTGAGGTGTCATGGAGTGAGTTGAAAAATTCACTGTCAAGTACCCCTATGTGACAAATGATGTGAAATTACAAATAGCCTCAAATACTATTTTTACCACCTGCTGTGGATTTCAAAGTATACAGCACACATCCTCCTAAAAACTAAATGAGTACTAAAAAGGAGAGGTCATTACTGATAAGCAAATGCGAGCTACTTCTAGAAAAATTACTGACAGATGCACACAAAGCTAAATTAATGTGAAGATTCAGACCACAAAGCACCTGAGAGAGAACCAGGCACTCTCACCATGAACAATATTCTATACAATATTCTATATCTTTTGAAAAATCCCCTAATACAGCAAATTTGCAATGAGAGCAAGAACTATAAGGTATTTTGTAGAATTAATGGAATTCACTTAATGGAAGTGAAAAAGGAATAGAAAAGAAAGTAGTCCATAAAGCATTTGTAATTTTAAACGTTACTGTTATCAGCAAAAATACTTTCATATGTCAAAGACACTAGCAAGAAAGTGAAAAAAACCTATTTACCAAAGTATTTGTAAATCGTACATATGATAAAGGTATAATATTTAGAATATAAAAAGAACTTTGGCAACCCAACAGTATAAAAACAAATAACCCAGCTCAAAAATGAAAAAAGCATCTGAGTAGATATTTTTCCAAAGAAGATAGGCCAAAATCCAACGAGCACATAAAAGATGCTCATCAACATGAGTCACCAGGGGAAATCAAATCAAAATCAAGATGAGATACTACTCACACCCACCAGGATGGTTAAATCAAAAGATAAATAATAAGTGCTGGTAAGGATGTGGGAAAAATGAAATCCTCACACACTGCCTGTAAGAATACAAATTGCACAGTCATTATGGAAAACAGCTAAACATGGAATTACCAGATGCAGCAAATCCATTCTAAGTACATACCCTAAGGAACTGAAAACACGTCCACCTATAAGAACTTGGACACAAATATCCATAGCAGTATTATTTACAATAACCAAAAAGTAGCAACAACCCCAAACGTCTATCGGCTGATGAATCAATAAACAACTGTGGTATATCCATACAATGGCATATTATTCAGCCAGAAAAAAATGAATGAAGTACTGATATATGATATAACATGGATGAACCTTGAAAACATGATACTAAGAGAAAGAAGTTAGTCACAAAAGACCATATACTGTATGATTCTATTTCTATGAAATGTCCAAAATAGGGAGATCTATAGAGGCAGAAAGTAGATTAATGGTTGTCAGGGGATGGGAGAAGAACTGAAAGTGACTGCTAACAAGTATGGGGATTTTTCTGAGGCATGCTGGTAGGGGCTAGCACGAAATCATGCTAGAATTAGATAGTGGTGATGCTGCACAGCACTATGAGTATATGAAAACTCACTGACTTACACACTTTGACAATGTTTTTCAAAAAGTATGCTTTGTTACGCAAATTTTATCTCTTTTCCCTTTTTTTTTTTTTTTTTTTTTTTAAGCTACCATATTGGGCACTATAGCTTAACCCCATTAAGGAAGGGCTGGGAGTCTGTGTGAAGTATGCAGCTCACCTACCCAAAAGGTGAGGGAGCTGGGGTATTTATACACTGGCTCCCAACAGTGACTGGAGACATTAACTTCTTGCATTACTGACCGGCCCACAAAAGGAGCTCTCTGACCAGAGAAAGTCCTTAGGCAAAGAAATACTGGTGTTGTCAGGAGACAGGACAATGTGCCTCAAAGGGGTCCAGGCACAGAGGTTCAGGAAGAGTACTGACAATCTCAGCTACTTTCTCATCAAGTTGTCTTGGGATTAAATAAGAGAGTCTGTAGAATGCTTCACAGTGCTGGACACAGAGAAAGCTCTAATGATTGTGTTATTTTTATAGATGAATCAATAAGGTTAAATAATTTGAGCAAAACTGCCTAGCTCATAATGCAGGTTACAGCTAGAATGCACACAGTTCTCTTTATACAACACAGTCTTTCGTATAGAGACTTATTTTAACCAAATATGTACTCCCCAATCGTGTAAACATACCTATCAGATGATAATCATGTCATCACGGCACTTAGAGGCTATAATAAACATTTTTACATCTTTTATTCTCTCTCCTCCTTTCGAGCTCTCTGTGGGGGAAGCAGCTGCTCTTCTCACAAAAAGGCCTTGCAGGCTGCTGTTAATGTCTGCTCAAGTTGCCCAGGGCCTGCATACTACATGCTTTGTTTTGTAGGCACTTATTTGAGATTCAAAGCACAGGATTAAAATATACAAACACCTGAGACAGCAGGCGCTCTAGAGCAACACTTTTCTCACTGACACATCCGTCTCCCATTCTCCTATGTAATAATCTTTGAGTTTCCTCAACAAAAGAGATGACTAGCAGAGGAAAATGGTGGGAATCTCTTCCCAGAATGCCCTGTGTGAACTCACAACCACGAACATACCGGAGGTTTGCCGCTAGTATGCGGGGGCTGTCAAACCCCAGCCTACCTGATCAGGTAGTGGTTGATAACAGTGTCGAAGTAGCTGTAGTACACGGCATTGTTAACATGGCCGTACTGGTCATTGTCCTGCCATCTTGTCTGGATGGGCAAGAAGTACCCATAGGCCTCATGGCGCCGATGATAATCCTCAACTCTCTGCTTCTCTGATGGTGTAGCCGAGGAACGGACGTTCCTAGGAAGCTTCAAAGCCTGGGAGATCATTGTTGGTGATTGTTGCTTTGGAGAATTCCTTCAAGAAAAAAGCAAACAAAGGTGCCTTCAGACATTTGGATTTTAGTTTTACAAAGGCAATTGTATTAAATTTTGACCATTGGTTTTTTAAAAAAGAAATTAGAGGGTTTTTTTTTCTAGGAAATAAATCCTCCCATATAATCCAGATCCTTATCACAAACCTATTCACTCTTTTATTTATTTATTTTTTAAAGGACTCCTTAGTAAGAAGGCTCTGGCACACATTTACAGAAACAAGTGAAGACTGTGAATTTGACTAGGGGGAATTTCACGTGTATTTGTATGGAAGTCTTCTGTTTCACAAAGTATTTTCAAGGAAGGTCCTGTGTCTGATGAAAGCTATAACACAGGACTGAGGACATAAAGACATAAAACTCAGGCAACCAATACAAAAACAAGATGTTAGCCAGAAAATACTATCAACTGGGCTAACCAACTATAAGTTGTTTTTTATTTGTTTTCTAACATGCATTAATTTTCTTCTAGGACAAAAGTAATGCCCTATGGAAATTATTTAAAATATGCATAAACAAAGGGGGGAAAACAACCAGACAATAATACCAGTTTAGGTGTATTATTCCATCTTATATTGATAAATGTATAATATATATTCTTAAATTGGATCACATTTGCAATCTCTTGAGCTTTACAATAGATCATTATTATGTTTAAATAGTCTTCTACATCATGTGTAATGTTGAATTCCATTATATTCCATTTTACTGAAACCCAACAATTTGTCAAATCCTTTGTTGGTGCATATGAAGGATTCTGATTTCAATTTTGTTGACTGGAATGGAAATCTTTATAAATAAATCTCCACACACACACATCCATAATTACTTTCTTAGGATAAATATCTAGAAGCAGAATTGCGGGGTCACAGGGCAAATGAATTGTTAAGGATTTTGATAGAAATTAATGCCCTCCCGAAAGGTGGTACCAATTTATACCCTCCCCAGCAGTGTATGAGCAGGCCAATTTCCTTGTCAATTTTAAAATGCTTTGTCAATCTGACTGTGTTCTCTCATTTCCATACAAATTTAATGAAATGTGCTAAGTGGAAAGATGACTGCTGCTACGAGCTATGAGGGAATAACTAGTCTTAGAACAAGCTCTCTGTCTGAGAACAGCTAGACAAGCTAGATGAAATGTAAAAGAAGAGCTGTTTGAAGGTAGGAGGAAATAATTAATTCAGCAGGACGTCACAGGCTGCAACCCTGGGGACAGGGTAACACACTCAAGTGAGCCTGGCACTTGCCACTGCTATTTCTCATCAGGGTATTTGCTAACTCATTTGTGGGGGAATAAAGGCTGAAGAGATGGCAGCAACTTACACCTTGCAGTGGTCTTGCTGTGTTGGCAATGTTGACAAAAATTAAAAGGCCAATATCCTGGAGTAGAATGAATGAACTGCAGAGAAGTGAGCAGAACAGTGCAAATTCCCCTCAAGGCATTTGCACCTTCTCTGATAAGATAGAGAAACCTGCAGAAAGCAATCGCTACAGGCTACAGAGAACATAGGGGTCTCCTTGTACTGAGGATAGAAAAATTAGCTTTCAGGGCTAATGAAGAGGAAGCCAAAAACCCAGACTTCCAGTTTTAACCCAAGAAGGGCTAATCCCTCGAGTAAGGGCAAAACTAAAATTGACAAATCTTGATAGAGTCATCTACCCATATGTCATCTGTCAGTCAAGAGAAGCAAAATTATTTCTGGAGGAAAACAACATTCAGAGCACCTCTATAACTTTTTAATCACAAAATCTTGTATTCAACCCAAAACTTTCAGACCTATCAGGAAAGAGAAACAAATGATCCAGAACCCAAAAGAATTTAAAAAAAAAAGCCCCACAGAGACAAAGATTTCCAAATAACTGTGAATTCAAATTAATCTTGACTGCTTAAAACAATAATATCAATAATGTCTGGTGGGGTTTAAGCTATATAGATAATTAAGATATCCCACAACAGTAGCAGAAAAGATTGAAGGGTAAATTCAGTTATATTGTTGTAAGTTCCTTACATTTTTTTCAGAAAATAGTAACAATCCTAATTTAAAGCTGACTACAAGTAAAGATGTCTATTGTTAACTTCTAGGATAATTACAAAAGTAATAGGAAAAATTTTCACTTAACAAAGGGGAACTTAAACAATAAAAAAAATCCTTTCGAATTCAAAATAAGCCAATATTATCAGGTGACAGGAATAGATAGCAGGTGACACAAATAAAAACAAAGACTAAGGTAGTGGATTCAACTTTAAAAGGAGCAATAGCAATTACATGAGTTGCAACAAAAATAGTTCAAATAGTGCGCAAAGAGTGTTGGCATTACTTTTTTTAAAAAACCAACTATATGTTATTTATAAAAGTCACACCTTAAATATAAAGACACAGAAACATTAAGAGTAATAAGAATACAAATCATACAAAGATTAACAAGAAAAATGGTTTGTATAGCTATACTAATGACAAACAAAATAGATTTTAAGGCAGAATTTATTGCTATATGTAAAATAGAAATGTATAGTAAAGATAAAAGGTCAATTCAACATGAAGATCTCATAACATTTCCTCAATTACAGTAAAACTAACGAAACAAAGGAATAAGACTAATCTCCAATTACAGTGGGTGGGCACATCTCTTTCAATAGTTCAAACAACAAAGGATTCGAAAGAGATGGCGCTGCAGAAGTTGGTCTCTAGGGCACTCTGGAGGAAGGCCAGGGGTTCTACAGAGATTGCACAAGTGGAGCCATTTTCTAAAGCTTTGGCAGCTTCCTGGGGGCATTACAGCACTGAAGGAGCTTGGAGCAAAGCAACAGACTTTGAAGGTGGGGGAGAAAAGTGGGGGAGTTGTGCACAGAGATCTCAACAGTGACCACAAGTCCTTTGTTCTCCCCAGGCTGCAGTAGCACTTTCAGGAAAGGTTGTACCAGCCACTCTGATCTCCAGCGGCCTGAGGGGGGCATCAGCAGTAGACAAGGCCTCCACCACCTCCTTGGTTCTTTCACTGGCTTTTGCAGAAACAGCAGAGGCAGCTGTGCTAATTTTCAGTGGTGCAAATACATACGTAGCTCGGAGCGGTAAGCCTAGGTCAAGCTGAGCAAAGGAAGGGGGAATATGGTTCGCTGCCTGCCTGGACCCTTGGCTTGAATAAAGCCCCAAAGGAGAGCTTCGGGGGCAGCAAAACCAGGAACATAAAGGCAAGGCACTCCATCTGCTCCAAACCTTGGGACTCGGGCTCCTTAGGACTCAGGCTCCAGTGGCTGAGCACTCTGGTAGTACAACTGGCAAACAAGACTTGGTCCTGATGGCTTGATCAGTACAGTAAGCCCAAGGGCAGCCATCAGAGACAAGTCTCCCAGTGCCAGACAGTGGAGTTTTATCAGCAAAACAAGCCCCCCACTCCACACCAGGCTGCAATATAGCTGCACTGCTCCTGGCCCCTGCAACCACTCCCCCACCCAGAAGCCTTCATTCCGACACAGCAAAAATCACTACAGAAGGCTGTTAAGAGTCAAAAATTATAAAACAAAAAGTAGCCCCTGGCAGAAAACAAGAAAACTAGCAGCTGATCAACAAGAACCCATACCATGGGGAGAATAAAAAAACAAATACCAAAATACACCTTGAAATCTCAAGAAATGGAAACACGACAAAATGTCACTTCACCAGAAATCAATTTTGAAGATATGGAAGACTGATTCTTTTTAACAGGTAAAGAATGCTAAAATGCAATCATAAAGAAATTCAAGAGAGTTGAAAAAAATTCAGAAAAACAAACCAATGACCTCAAAAACATAAGAAGCAGAAGGCAGAAATTGAAGTTCTACAGAAAAAACTAGCAGTGATACAGAATGTAAAGGAGGTAATTAATGAAACTAAAAATAATATAGACATCTATGGGAATAGAATAACCCAAATGGAGGAAAGGATTGGTGATATAGAGAATAGTAATGCAGAAAGGAGCCAGGAGGAAGAAGAAAAAGAAATTAAATGCAAAAAAGAAGAAGAGGAGGAGGAGAAAGAGGAGGAGGAACAGGAGAAACAGGAACAGGAGGAGGAGGAGGAGGAGGAGGAGGAACAGGAGGAA
>RJWH01008220.1:0-32515 GCA_004363575.1 Solenodon paradoxus
CCCACGTGCCCCGGAGAAGGGGGTTGCCGGCGGCTCAGGCCGGAGCCTGGAGACTCCGCGGGCAGCGCCAGTCGGCATATGTGGCCAGACCGGGCTTAGCCTGCCGCACGAGTCCCCAGACCCCCTGCCCGGTGACATGGGTCCCAGCTGGAGCAGCAGCCGTGGCCACCAGGGAACACAGGTACCCCCAAACTAGGCTGCTGACACCCCAGCCCGTGAGACAGGCAGGAGCCGGGCTGCCTTTACGGAAACCTTGATGGTTTTGGATTTGGGGGATTTTCGAGTTAATTCCGGAGTTTTACAAACATCGCATCCTGGCTGCTGAGTGTCCCGGCTCAGCCCGCCCGGCACCGGAAGCCGGCCCAGGGCCGCCCCGTGAGGACACGGCAAGGACCTGGGGAGCTCGGGCAGGGCGGGGCGGGGCGGGGCGGGCGCCCAAAGGGCTGGGCCGCGTCTCCCACGCGGGGGCACAGACCCATCAGCACAGCCACCTTTGAAGAGTCTGTTGATGGTGAGAGGCTTGTCCCCGAGCAGCGAGCCCTTCCCTCCGTCCAGACTGAAGCCGAGGCCCGCACACGTCTTCTCCAGCATCACCGTGCAGACCGTGGTCTCGCCTGTGAGGGACAGAGACGCGGGGCGGGGAAGGCGCTCGGCTGGGTGTCCTGGCCACAAACTGGGCCTGAGGCTGTGCCCGCGGCTCCCGCTGGCAGGAGGACTTACAGGGCTCCACGGACGCGTCCCTGGCCTGTGAGACGAAGGCCGCAGAGTCACCGGAGGAGTGCGGGCCGGCCGTGGACGCCAGGGCCGGCATCCGGGTGACAATCACGGCTTGTCGCGGGTCCCGGGCCTGGCGGAGGATGGCCAGGGCGTTGCTGTGCGTGGCCCCTTTGAGGGACTTGCCATTGATGGAAAGAACCTCACTGCCCTTCTGAATGGTCCCTTCCTGGGAGGCCAGCCCACTGGGGAACACTCGATGCACCTGAACAGAGACAGCGGTCAGAGCCGAGCGCCCCAGAGGGACGCAGGCTCCTCCCGAGGACAGGCTGGAGCAGCGCAGAGCCAGAGCCCGAGGCCAGCGCCCAGAGGCCGAGTCCGTCCTGCCAGCGTGGACCAGGCCGCCCTCACCCGCCGGGCAGAGAGCACAGCAGTGAGGCCGGACTGGCCCCGAGCCCATCCCGCGCTCGCATGTGTGACACTGGTCCCCCCAAGGCAGCGTTTCCCAAAGCCCTCCTCTTAGAACTCGCGCTGTGTCGCATTAGTGGGTGCTGCGCCGGAACGGTCTGGTCAGGACCCCACAAGCGCAAGCCTTAGGCCAGGGATCGAAGTTCGGACATCAAGGCAGTGACTTGCCCCTGGCGCCACCCGGCCGAGCAAAGGAAGGCCATCATCCCGGATCAATGAGGAAAGCCCGCAGAAGAGTCTGACATGTGGGATGTGTCTCGCGTGTAGGACATGACCAGGACAGACCCTCTGCACAAAGGAACCAAGGAACCAATAACCAAAGGACGATGTCACCTTGCCCGGTCTGGAACTGAAACCCAGCCTGGCGACCCTCTCTCCATCCTCCTTCCTCACCAGGTGGGTTTTTCCATTAAAAACCCCAGCGGAGCGGGTCTGGACCAGCTTGGTCAGCAAAGTTCCTTTACCCTCTAATTAAATCACTGCTTGCTCGCTCGCCTAACTCTGTCGTGGGCTCATTGAGTGACTGAACCCCACAGTTCTAGGTCCAAGAAACAAGATCACGAGACAGGAAAACGCTGGAAATGCTGAGTTTGTGTAAAGGTGCTGGGGGCGCCGCCTTGCGGACTGTGGCAATGCCTCCCTGGAGGAGGCCGCAGAGCGGAGGGCCCCCGAGGGTCTCAGCAGACCCTCTCTGCAGACGCCAGATCGAGAACTTGTCCGGGAAGTCTGTATGTTCCAGAGTCGCCCGCCCCCCAGTTCTGGTCTTAACAGCGGTCACTCCCTGGCTCTCTTTCCGAAGACGCGGAAGGTTAAAAGCACACAGATCCCCAAGTGCCCGGCCTCTTCGGCTACGTGAGGGGCAGGTCTGCTGTCAGAGGGGCCCCCATGTTCTCCCCGCTGCGGGGGCCCTTTGCTCCGTGGTCCAGGCTGGAGATCACAGGATGAGCAGACCCTGCCACCCCCGGGCCGCCAAGGCAGAGACGAAGGCCAGGCCCCGCGTGTGGCCAGAAGCTGGCGGGTCGGTGACACCCCCACCACCGGTCCTTGGGCCCCGCTGGGTTCACAGGTCAGAAAGGACCAGCAGGTGCACAGGAAGAGAAGGGGAAGTTGGCGCAGACGCTGGCGGACAGGGGCCATGGCGTCCCGGGTGACTGACCAAACGTGCAGAGAAACCGCATCCGGGCAGCTCCACCACGAACTCGCTTCCCCTCAGAGAGGAAGCCAACCTGGGCGGGCCCCGGGGCTGTGACGAGCTCTGCCTGTGTCAGAGGCCCCAAGCTCCACGTGTCTTCCGCAGGCAACGCCTCCCGGCTGGACCGACTGCAGCTTCCGGTCACGGTGGTGGCCCGAGGCGGGGGACGGGGGACAGGCCACCCTACAGCCATGCTCGGTGCTCCTGCTGTGGCTTTGGCAGGGCTGCCCACGGGTACTTAAGGGGTGCTCGTCGGCCCAGCATAGCCCCCGGGGATGCAGATGGGATGGCCAGACCTCCTAGGTTAGGTCCAGGTGTTGAGGGGTCAGCAGGCACAGAAGCCGTCTGATCAGATGTGTGGGCCAGGGAGGAGGGGTGTCGCAGCAGGTCTGGGGGTCCCAGCTGGACCCCGATTCCGGCCAGGGTCCTGCTGGCTGAGCCCTGTGAGCAGGACACGGAGGCCTATTTGCTCCGGCCCAGACTCTCACCGGCCACCAGTCGGCCCTCGGCTGTCAGCCTCGGGGGACCCTTCCACCCGGGGGGCCTTCCACACAGCTGCACCGCTTTCCACATCACAGCCAGGTCCTCAGTCTGGCCGCAGCCACCCACAGGTCAGTCAATCTCGCCTGAACGTCAGTGACCAACAGGCTTACTGATCTTTCCAAAAAGTAGCCCCTTGACAGAAAATAACACTTGAGTATTTCCTCTCTTCTGGTGACGTGAGCCCCCATGACCAGTCATGTCGAAGCGAACAGCCGAGTGGGCCGTGTCCGCGCCGCGGGCGGAGCTCTGAACCTTGCCCCCTGCCGCGGGGGCTCTGCCCGCCAGACATTCGGACCCAGCAGCCCTGAGCATGGGCACACCTGCCCCGTGGGGGTGTCGCAGGGCCGTTCCTCGTTAAGACAAGGATCTCGATGAGGGCTCCGCGTGGCCTCTCAGGTGACAGCCATCGTGCTTCCTGGGAAGGACGGTCCCGGCAGCTCCCAGCTGGACCCTTCTGCGCCCCGCACCCCTGAAGCCGGGCCACTCACCGTGATCACCTTGCTCTCCAGGTCGGCCCCTCCTGCCAGGCTGAAGCCCAGGCCAGCTCCCGCCTCCTTGTGCAGGACGGTGACCCGGATGCGGTCCAGTTCCTGCAGGGGGACACGGATCAGTGATATCATGCAGCGGAGAGAACGCCCAGGCACAGGGCCCGGGCTGGGCGCGGGGGCGGGTCCGGGGGCGGGCGTGGGGGCGCGGCCGGGCGCAGGGCTCAGTGCCGCTCTGCAGAAGTCAGCTTCTCTGCTCCGTCTCCTCCACAGAGACGGCGACAGTAGAAAGCCCTGCACACTCGTGCACACTCATGTGACACAGATAGGCACATGTGAGCACACAGACGTGTGTACACAGATAGTTTGCACATGTGCACACATGAAGACGCACACACGGTGCTTGTGCGCAGGCGCTGTGTGCACGCGCATGCGCGTGGGCACGTACGCGCACACCTGGATGCACACAAGCAAACGTAAAACGCCTCCATGTGCGTGTGCATGGACACACACCCATGCGCACGTGTGCACACAAGTTCCGCGCCGGAAGCGGCAGGGAACCGGGACGCACAGTCTGGAAGGACCAGCAGCTGACACTCAGGGCGTCCCCTTTAAGGCGGACAGGCCAGGACCCCAGCTTTTGGTTCCAGTTGTAAATATTTAGAAAACAATTTTAGAAACCACCACGCAGTTCAAATAAGATGTCCCTGCAGGCCTCTGGTTCCCGGGCGGCCTGCGCCCGGTGTTGGTGACCACGTGGCGGAGCCGGGAGGCCTGCGCTGCTGTCCTCTGACAGAGCCCCTAGACCCGAGGGATGGCTCCCGCCCGCCTCCCCCTGCATCCAACCTGGCCTGTAAGAGGCCCTAACCAGTTGCATGGCAAACCTTCCCGACTCGCCCAGCACAGCTCTGCGCCTCACAGAGCCCCTGCTCTCGTCTGAGGGGCCCGGGGGGCTGTGGCCAGAGGCCAGGTGGTGGGAGCCAGAGGCGGTGGTGCCACCCATGTCCCGTGTGCTGCAGGCCCTCCGCCCCCCTGAGACAACATCCCTGAGACCACCTCCCCTCTCCTCTCCTCCCGCTGGGATGATTCAGGCTGGAGCCCGTGACCCCAGGTGCAGGCCCGGGACCCCAGGGGCGGGCCTGGGACCCCAGGGGCAGGCCCAGGACCCCCGGTGCGGGCCCATGACCCCAGGGGCGGGCCCGTGACCCCAGGGGCGGGCCCGGGACCCCAGGGGCAGGCCCAGGACCCCCGGTGTGGGCCCGGGACCCCAGGGGCGGGCCCGTTCAGCCGCTTCCTCTGTTGGCACCGGGGGCCATGCCCAGGAAGCGCAGGAAGGGACTTTGGAGAGACTGGCTGAAGGGGGCGTGCCGACCAGGTCCCCTGGGTGAGTGGGTGGTGCCAAAGCCGGTGCTCACAGCCCAAGCTCACTAGGGACAGCTTCCCCACGGAAATCTCCCCAGAGCCCCCCTTGGTTTGGAAAACGAGCACGAAGATGCAGCGTCGGGACTGCGCCACTGAGCGCTCCTCCCAGGAAGGCCCGGTGCAGGGACAGCACCTTCTCCACTGGCCCCGCCGGGCGCCTGCGAGCTACTGGCCACATCGGGACCCTGGACTATGGAGCTGCCCCGGGGCCCGCTCGCCGCCACGCTCACAGACACACCTGTAACGTAGCTTCGTCCAGAACCTTCACCTCTTCCAGGAGTGTCTGCAACTCCTCGGCGCTCAGCAGGGAGATGACGGACTGGCTGGGCTGCGGGGAGCAGCGGCCCCCGTCCTCGATTCTGGGGGGCTCCGGGAGGCCCTCTGTGTACTCTCTCAGCTCCGAGAGGCTGTCAGAGGGAGAGATGGCACACCTGTGGGTCAGACTGTCACCAGTGGTGGCACCTAGTGACGTGGGCGTGGGGACGTCTGGCCCCGGCCCAGAAGCCGCAGCTACAGACACTGCCCACAAGCGAACTTCCTTTCTCTATGGAATGCGGCGCCAGTTTAGTGCTACGCTTCACATTCTGCATGAAAATATGGTGTCAGGGACAGGGACTGCGCCCCCCTGGTGACACAACTGGCCAGGGAGGGGCCCCACAGCCCGGGCCAGTGCCTCCGACAGGGCAGCCAGGATGTCTCTGGTTGGAGGTGCCAAGGTTTCTAGGGCTGACCAGCTCAAACCAGCTCCGTGAACCCGCCTGGCATGTCTGTGTGGCCCTCTGCTCCCCCGGGGCGCAGGGCTGGGACCCGGCGGGACACGGAGGCCGGGGCCGCCCTCACAGGTGTCTGGGCAGTCAGAGGCCACGAACAGACCAGCGGGTGCAGTTTCTCCAGTAAAGGAAGCTGAGTTGACCGGCCGCAGAACTGGGAGCCAGATGTCCTGCCTCCTGGGGAGAAACCTGTGCCAAGAAAGGGGGCCACACCTGGCCTGCCTGGTGGGTCTCCTGCTCGCCTGGCCGCTACCCCGTCGCTCAGGGCCTGGATGCAAACGCCCCCCACCCAGTGGGAAGGCAGGGGCGCTGCAGACAGAAAGAGCAGGGACAGCCCTCTCCCTCCTGAGACCCTTCTGAGAGCAAGGGGTCCAGAGAGCAAGCGGACAGGGGCCGGCGGCCACTCACTTGAGGGAGAAGCCAGAGTCCGAGGAGGACGCTTCTGCACGGCCAGCAGGGTCGCCGGTGGAGGACGCTGGGGAGGCCCCTTCCCTGGGGTCGCGGGGCATCTGGCCCCCGAGGACTGATGACGGCAGACACAGTAGGGACTTCATGACGGCCGAGGACACGTGGCTGCTGATGGCATAGAGCTGGCTGGTCCTCTCCGGCGCCGTCTCCCAGGACTGGGCCCGGGTCAGCGGGAAGCTGCGAGCCCGCTGGCCAGGCTTCTTGGCCACCAGGCCTGGGGGCGTCTCTGCCTGTGTCCACAGTGGCCGCGAGGCAGCGGGGGGCTCAGCAGGGGCGGGCTGCGGACTGTGCCCCGAGGGACGGGCCCCCGACACACCCACAGTTGAGGCGCTGGTCCCGGAGATGGCAGGGGACCCCAGAGGGGGCTGCTCCTGCGGCTGCGGCTCAGTGGGGCGGGGAGCCCCTCGCCCCAAGGTCAACCCCCGTCCGCCCTCCGGCTTCCCAGCAGGCCTGGCCACCTCCCCCGCGGAGCCACATGGTTTCGAGGCACCGGAAGTTTCAAAGGAGCTGACCCGCTGCTGGACGGAGGCGCCAGTCCGGGTGGGGGCCGCCGGCAGGGGCGCTGCCTCTGGAGGCCGCGTCCGCAAACCTTTCAGGCTCTGGCGAAACCAGGGGGGCTTGGGGGCCACAGGGGGCCCCTTCTTCAAGGTGCTGCTGTCTGCTGACTTGTGAGCCTTGGGGGCTCCCCCGCTGGCATCCAGCCCGGGCGTGGTCCCCTCCGGGCGTCCCTGCGGCCCCTGGGCTGCCAGGGGCTGGAGCGGCGTGCGGCCCTGGCTCTCACTCATGCTGGGGCTGAACAGGCTCTTGATGCAGCCGGAAATCCGCACCCAGGGGTCCTCGGCCGAGGCCTCCAGCCCACAGTCCACCCACGCCTGCCTCCGGAGCAGCGGGTGTCTTGCTGGGGATGCTGGGGACAGACACAGGGCCAGCACCACGTCACCCCCGTCCTGAGGAGGGGCCGGGAGGTGTGGAGATGCTGTCCCTGTCTGGACGCCCGCTGCCCTCAAGGGAACGCCGCAGAGATTCAACCTAAGGTCCCTCTGAACGAGCATGACCCAGGGACCTAGGGTCCCTCTTCCAGCTGCCTTTCTATGTGGCCGGGCACAGGCCGGCATGGGCTGTGGTCCCCTTGGGTCCCCCCGGGCACATCCTTTCTCCCCTCCAGAGGCCGAGACCCCACCAGAGCGTAGACACTGCCCGGGCCTGTTGTCAGCACGCAGCGGCCCCAGGGTGGAGGTGGGCCGTGTCTTGGGACATCTCCCCAGGACCCCGACGCCCAGGGCTGGTCTGCAGTCCTAAGACCCCAGCGCGCCAGGAGCCTGCATCCCCAGGGCACCCGACTCCCAGCAGCTGGACACAGGGACCCGGGACACCTACCTGGCCTGGGCCCGCTCCCCGGCGGGTGCTCCTGGGAGCTGGGGGTCCGCGGCTGGATGGCCGGTCCTGCTGTTCCGGCTACGTCCTCCGGGGGTGGCGCCAACAGCTCTCTGGTTTCCTGTGGTGTAAACAGGAAGCCAGGTTGTGTCAAAACCGTCGCCTCCAGCTGCAAGGAGGCGCACGATGAAGAGCTCGGCGGCCTGAGGGTGCAGGAGGCCCTCCTCACCTCTGGGGAGCAGCCCCGGAACCGGCTGCCTGCACCCATCTAGGGCCTTGGCCTTGGGGGGCCTGGGGGCACAGAGGATGGCCAGCCCCTGCCTGCACCCATCTAGGGCCCTGGCCTTGGGGGGCCTGGGGGCACAGAGGATGGCCAGCCCCGCCCTGAGAGGATGGAGCCGGCGAGAAGCGGAGAAGCTGCCAGCCTGCCTCCTGTTTGCAGGGCATTGCCCTTCTGCGCCTTTGCCACCGTTGCACAAGCTGGGCACGGGCGACAGACACGAGGACCCGTGTTCCCCCGCCCCACACAGCACCTGGGGACGCTGCCCATCAGGCAGACGCCCGAGGCTCCTGCTCAGGCAACCGGACAAGGCAGGCAGTGCCTCACCTGGATGCTGACGGGAGCGGGAGCCGCGCAGCACGAGGAGGGCGCCAGCCAAGGGCTCGGGCAGCCCCAGCCCCACTTGGAGGGTGCAGACGCGGCTCCAGAGAAGCCCAGGGCAAGAGCAGCGCACTCTCGGGGCTGTGGGGCCGTGCTGGCGACAGCAGTGGGCCCAGGAGCCCGTGAGGACGCTGGGGCCGGCCTTCCCTGCAGCCGCTCCCCTGGGAGCTCCTGCCCCAGGCCCGGGGCACTCCGGCAGCCTGGGACGCAGACCTGCAGAGTCCACCGCCCCTTTCCTGGGCCCTGGGAGCCAAGACCAGCCCGTCTGCCCAGGCTCCGGGCCTCAGGCCTGACGAGAGCAGATGCCGGCTTCAGCAGGCGGAGGCGGGGAGCAGGCGCTGCCAGCCTGTCCCCTGCAACCGCACCACTTTCTCAGGCTCCAGCCCTCGTGCCTCGTGCCCGGCTGCCCCCAGCGCCCTCCCAGCCCAGCCTGTTGGCCCCTCGTGGGACCATACCTGGAACCGCTGGACAGGGAAGCCAGACAGCCGCTGGCCGTGCCTCTGCCTCCCCTAGGGGGCTGCGGGGAAGGAAGCGGCATCTGGGGTCTGGACCAACGGAGGAGCAGGCTCGGCCGTGAACTGTAGTGTCCCCAGGGTCCCACTGGACCCTCAGCAGGACACCGGGCAGGAGCCCAGTGAACAGGAGAGGGTCTAGCGGGCGTGGGGCTCCCCCAGTTCCACATCCCACATTATGGAGGGCTGGGCAGCCGACGGACGGGAGGAGCCTGCCTCCGGCCACACATGCACTTTCTCTCAACGTGGCTCGTGTGCCCAGTGTTCCAGGCGAGACCCCCAGCCCCGGGCCTGACCAGCGCCCTCACGTCCGGGAAGCACAGGGCAGCCTTCGACGCAGGGCTCCGGTGCCGCCGTCGGCCGCGTGGGAGCAGCAGCCTGCAGGGGAGCACCTGTCTTACCTGGCCACAGGTGCGCCAGGTGGGCCCGGCACGGCAGAGGCGGTCCTCTGGCTCGTCCGGACCCTGCTGAGGGTCACTGTCGCTTTTAAAGTATCTCCGGGGCGGAGGCTTGGGCTTGGCGGCCGTCGGTTTTCTCACCGAGATCTCGAAGGATGTCTTCAGCCTGAGCGCCGGGTGGCCGACCTGGCTCCCGGGGGCGGGTGGGCTCAGGGGGGGCAGCCTGGACGCCGCAGTGGCCGGCACTCCCGCCTCCAGGTCACGGGCCGGGCTGGAGCTACACGTGCCGGCATCTGGGTCGCTGCTGCAGGGGCTGCCCGCCGGGGACCCCGACACGTAGCTGCTGTCACTGCTGGAGCGGACCATGACCTTCTGTCCCCGGCGCTGCGGGGGCGCCGAGCCCTCTCCCTCCTTCTCCGCGGTGGGCCGGCCGTGCCAGCTGCTCTCCAGCCGTTTGGCCCCTGCGGGGCAGCGCGGGCAGCTCAGGCCCGGGGTGCGTCGGCCGTGTCCGCAGACCGCTAGCCGCCAGCTCCGCGCAGAACCGAGCTGCCGGGGGCCCGCCCTGCTCCGTGCCGGGTCACGGTGGGACGCACGGTGGTTGTGCCAGGAGACAAAGGCACGTCGAGTCCGAGCCCCCGTCCTTACCGTCCAGGCTCCCCTGGTGCCGCTCCTTCCCGAACCGGACACTCTCGGCGGCCTGGGCCACAGCGTCCCTGAGCTGCTGCTCGGACACCTGGAAACGTCGGTCACCTTCGTCAGGCTCGGGCTCAGCCGGGCCCGTCCGGTCTTCCCAGGCCTCTGCCAAGTGCCGGCGACTCCCTTCCAGGTGCCGGTGTCACGTCTCCCGGGGCTGGAGGCAGAGCCGGCAACCGGCTCAGCTCTCGGCCTCTCACCGCCGCAGAGAAGCTCTGGCCAGCGCCACATGACCGCGTCCTCACGGCGACATCAGAGCAGCAGGCACCCCTGGGTGCCTCGGTGTCAGTGCCCAGAGGGGCATCTGGGTGCCCGGAGCCCTGCTCTGCTTTCCAGCCAGAACCCAGACAAGGGACTAATGTCCTCAGCCCAGCGAACACCTGCCGTTCTGTTCCCTCTGGAGCCCCTGCTCCCGCTGCCAGCTGCCGGCACCATGACCCTGCCCAGGTCTGCCCAGAGCTGGCCCTGGGCTTCGGGAGGGCGGGCGGGCACAGGAGCGGGTCTGCGTGCACAGCCCACTGCAGATCTTGGGCAGCACGGATGCGGGACCTTGTGTCTACTGGCAGGGACCTGGTGAGCACATTCCTGTCTCGGGCCTGCAACCCAGCCGCACGAGTGCCCTCGCAAACGCACCTGGGTGCGCGCGGGGCCTCCACGCAGACATCGCCGCCACAGATCCCGGAGCGGCCCCCAGGGACTCTGGGCTCAGCCCAGTCCTCAGTCTGGGTGTCCCTCCCTTGATCCAGGCTGAGCCCGATGGGGCCCTGCGTGGCGGGGTTACCTGTGGGTCTGGGTGTCGGCTGACCGTGATGGGGACGGGGCCCGGGGCGCGGCGGCTCAGGACGGCGTGGACCTCGCTGAGCGTCAGGCAGTGCACGGGGGCGTCGCCAATGTCCACAATCTCATCGCCACACCTGCAGGCGCAGCGGGAAGCCGCCAGCAGTGAGCACCATCACCGCGTGCCGGGGCCCCACAGCGCCGCGCAGTCAGAGGGCGGCCACCGCCACGCCCACGATGCAGCCGGGCGCACCTGCAGCGCTCCGCCTCACCACCAGACCACAGGGCCTTCAGACCCAGGCGTCGGCACGACATGTCTGCCACTGCCCCTGCTCACCCCACCTGGCTGCGCCCGTCAAGGCTATGGGTGATGTGGGGCTAATTCAAGCACAGTTTAACGGACCCCGTCCGTGCTCCAGGCCGGAGCGTGCGAGTGAATCGTGAGGAGGGAGCTGGATGGTCAGCATGAAAGGGGAGGACCGGGAAGGAGAGCAGATGACCATGACCCTGCATCCCGGCTAGACGCAGGGCTGGAGCAGACCTGGCTCCCTGTCTCCATCTCGGCTTCCCACGCCCTGCGGGGTCCCTCCGTACAGGTTCGGGGTCTTCCCGAAGCAGACGCAGGCCGTACCGCAGTCGTCCGTCCAGGTGCGCCACGGACCCGGGGGACAGCGTGTGGACGAAGATGCCCGAGGTGCCCTGGAGGTGGGGGACGCTGCAGAGACCGATGCCCAGCCCCACGCCAGCCTCTGCAAGGCAGGAGACCTGGGGTCGGCGCCGACCGAGCTTCCCATGGCGCCCGGTGTGCGGGCTCAGAGGGGGCCTGCCCGGGACCTCCTGGCACCTTGAGTGCAGAGTGCCCGGCCCACCGTGCGTGCGCGTGAGTGAGTGTGCGTGTGTGCACCTTGGACGTGCGTGTGCCTGTCAGGTCTGTGCGTGTCCTGTGCGTGTGCCTGTGTGTGGCCGGGCCCGCCGTGCGGCGCAGCCCCCAGCGCACACCCTGCTTCGGTGCCGTCCGGCCTCCCCCCGCAGACCCGACGGCCCAGCAGCTGCCCATCTGTCGCAGACGCCCCTCCACTCCCCGCCGGGTTCCGATGAGGGGGCGGGAACTCGGGATGCAGGGGCCCCCGGCAGGCGGCTCCCACCTTTCTTCAGAGAAACCTCCACCGTGACCCTGTAGCTCGGCCTGATGGAGGCGGCCGGGGCCGCGGGGCCTTCCAGGTCACAGGGGCTGGCGTCCTTGGCGACACAGGTACCCGAGCTCAGCGAGCGGCTCAGCGGGGGCGACAGGTGACTGCTCAGGGCAGGGGCCGTCATGCGGGTCCTCACTGTCAGGGTGAGGAGCCCCTTTTTGGCTTGCTGGAGGGAAAGACAGGGTGCGGGCGCTCAGCCGGGGTTCGCAGCCAGCGGGGCCCGGGCCCCCGAGGAACCAGCAGAGGACCCTTCTGGAGCGCGCGTGCCCGTGTGTGCACGGCGAGTGTGCGGTGGGCGACGCGGAGCTGCATGTGCGCGCAGATGTGACACGTCACGGACACAGGTGCCAAAAGGCAGGCCCCTGAGCTTAACGACCAGATGGAGACAAAGTCCCTCTTAGCGATGGTCTTAGACGCTTAAAGCAGGGTGTCCGTGTGGGCAGTGCTGGGCAGCCTCCGGCTCCGCAGGGGCCGGGGCCGGTCACACCACCCTTCTGAGACCCGCCTCGCTCATCCGACTGTGCAGAGGCCCCCCTCCCACGGGCTGCGGGGCAGGAGCGCTGGAACCTGGTGCCTCTGCCCAAAGTCCCCGAGTTTGGCCCCCAGGGCGAGGCAGCAGTGACCTTGAACTTCTGCAGCGCGTCCTGGTGCGTCAGTCCCGCCATGGTGTCCCCGTTGAGTTCCAGGATCTCGTCACCTGCGAGCGGAGAGGGGCTGAGACAGGTGCTTCTGACAAAGGCGGACGCCTGGCCACCCTGTCTCGCCTGCCTGCCCGCGCACGTGACCAGCGTGTTCCCATGCAGCGCTGTTCTCCCGCCTCCTGGCAGGACCCGGGCTCCAGCCTGACCCAGTCCCACCTGCCTCTGCAGCCCCCGCCTGTCCCCAGGCCGGCCGTCTCCGCGGTCACTCTTGGCTCCTGCCCACTCGGGTTCTTCCCCTGCCCCTTCGAGTGCAGCCCGGGCCTGTCTCCCTCATGATGCACAGGGCCCACATCACATGTCACCCTGGACGGCGGTGACGACCCGTGCCAGCCTCGCCCCCCTTCGCGGCCCCGGGGACGGGCTTTGTCCAGCCAGACACGCTGGGCAAGGCTCCTGGGGTTGGAGGCTGAGAGGAGGCCGGACCATCCACAGAAGGTGGGGCCAGGGGCACCTGAGAAGAGCCAGCCTCAGCGTGTTACTCCGAGTCATCCTTCACACCAGGTGCCCGAGAGGACAGGCCGTGTGTCAGAAATCCTCTGTGGTGGACGGGAGATCTTGCACTTTCCCGCAGCGTTTGCACACACACGAGGACACAGAGCCGGGCCCCTCAGACGCAAAGGCCACCGTCCAGGCCCCCGGCCCACGTCGCCGGCCCGTCCCCATGGAGACGTCTGATTGAGCTCAGCCCCGAGCCCACGGCTCCGCCGTGACCGTCAGTCCCCACCAGCCGTGGCCCAGACGGCATCAACCCCGCGGTCTGTGCCAGCATCAGACTCCTGGTTTCTCCTCAGCTGACCGCCAGGTCCGCCAGTGGAGCTGATGTGCCGTCTCCTCGTGGCGCGTGTCCAAACTGGAGGGTGGAGGCGCAGGGGGAGTTCAGACAGGAAGCTGCGCACCTGAGATGCAGGAATCTGCCCGTGTCCTCGGGGGACTGCGACGTGAGGCATGGAAACCACACTGAACACTCATCGATGTGATGAGATACACGCTGGAGGCTGGCGAGCAAGGCAGGCGCTTGAGAACCGCCCGTCCTCACCACGCGGCGGCTTGTGCTCGGTCAGGACGCCCCTCCCGGGCTGGATGCGGTGCTCGGGGGACCCTCCTCGTCTGGCCTCGCACAGCGTCCTGCCGGCCTCTGCTCCCTGCGTGCCCAGCCCGGTCCGCCTGGCGCCCCAACGAGGAGACCACGGGCAGCCAGAGGACAGTTCGCCACAGGCCGCCGCATCCGCTGTGGATGCAGATGCGGATTTCATCGCGTCCACGTTTCATTTGGTTTTCATGTCACAAAGGAGCTGCATGTCCTGGGACTCCTGCGACCATTTAGAAGCATGTGCCCGCTGCTGTCCCTGAGCAGCGAGGGTGGGCTGAGCGCTGCCTGAGCTTCTGGCCGGGAGGCGTGTGCAGACACGCGCGTGCAAACGTGCCAACCAGAGCGCAGCAGGACCCGGGGCCGCGTCTCTGCAGCCACAACGCTGCGCCCGTCCGGGCCCGGAGGGCTTCCGCGGGGCCTCCCCTTGGACTCGGGGTCGTGCGTGTGGCCCCCTTACAGCCCTCTCTGCCGGCTCCGCCCGGGATGCGCTCTCTGTCCCTGGAACGATGCCGTCCCTGTTCAGGGTCAGTGCCCGAGGCCCCAGGAGCCGCAGCGTCTGACACGAGAGGGTGAGTCCGCTCTCATCACCTGCCGTCCGGCTCTGTGTTTGCCTCATTGGAACCTGGAGTCTCGGCCAAGCCTCCTGCCAGACAACCAGTGGATCCCGGGCCCGGGGCAGCGCTGGCCCACGGCCTTCCCTCAAGAAGACGGCACGGACGGGCGCAGCAGGCGGACAGGTGGGCAGTGGGAGGACCCTGAGCTCTGCGGGGACGGCCCAGCCTGACCCTCCCTAGCTCTAGAACCTACGGGGTGGCCCCGTGAGCCAGTGTCCGCTGCCCAGGGTGGGTCTGGTCCCCATGGTTTTGGCAAAGGGGCAGAGGGCTGGGCAGGGAGGGACAGTGCTGGTCACGGGGGTCATGGAGGACTGGTCACGGGGGCTCGTAGGAGCTGGTTAGGGGGTCCTGTGGGTCATGGGGAGCCTCGCCTGCAGAGCGGCCGCCAGCAGCAGTCCCGAAGCCTCCGGCACCCACCCTCTACACCCAGCGCCGCCCGCACCCCTCAGCCCGGGAAGGTAAGGGCTGTCCTCACCTTCCTGCAGCCGCCCGTCCGCGTCCGCCGCGCCCCCGGCAAAGATGGTCTTCACGTAAATCCCGATGGGGCCATAGATGCTGTCCTGTCCCCCGACGATGCTGAAGCCCAGGCCCTGGAGGGGCAGCAGGGTCAGGCGCCCGCCCCGCCCACAATGGCCTCGGGAGGGGCTCACGGCCAGCAGGTCTGGACGTCGTGGCTTTGAGGCCAGACCGGCGTGCAGTGCCTGCAGCTCTGGCTCGAGACCACGTCCCTGCCTGGGAGCCTGTGCAGCGCCCTCCCGGTCTGCGGCCTCGTTACCTCCCTGGAGCCGAGTCTCCGGACTCACAGGCCACCAGACAATTCAGCAAGACGCCGAAGCGTGGAGGTGCTGGGGCGCTCTGCTTACGATGGCCCCGCGCCGCCCCCGTCCCCGCGCCGCCCCCGTCCCCGCGCCGCCCCCGTCCCCGCGCCGCCCTCGTCCCCGCGCTGCCCCAGCCACCTTAAACCGCAGGGCTCAGGGCACCTGCTCCCCAAGAAGGCCCCGTGGGTGCAGTGCCTCTGCAGGTGGGTCCCCAGCCTCTTTCTGGACCCAAAGCCCCAAAGGCACCCCCAGGGAGGGTGCAGGGCCTCTGCAGGCCTTGGGAAACGTGGGCACCAGGCCAGCCCTGGGGTCCAGCTCTCCGAGAAGTGGGCAGCATGGCCCCTGGACGCAGCGGCCCCTCAAGGGTGGTCATCTTGCGCACCCCAATCCTCTAGGCCAGCCACGCTCAGGGCTACTGACCACAGGGCTGGCCACAGTGAGCTCAGCCGGACAGGGAGCCCTGAGGCGGAGGCGCGTGCGGGGCCCGTGACGCCTGCTGTCCGGGTGACGGGGACACGCATGTCCAAGCAGGAACTGTGCAGGGAGCCACCTCAGGGCTCCGGGCCCGGCCGTCCCACTGCGGTGACACCCTCTGGCCACGCCCTGGGTCTCGCCACATCCACCACACACACTGTGCTCCGTCCCCGCCTCCTGCCAGGCAGCTCCTGTGCCTGCGAGGTTGGCCCCGCCATGTCCTTCCTTCCCCAGCACCTCGCCGGTCGTCCCAGCCCTCTAAGGCAGCCCAGCGACACCCATTCACGGCGTCCCCAGCGGCCAGGCGGTGCACACGCTGTGACTGACTCTGTCCCCTTTGCTCTGACGCCCTTCCCCACTTTGTCGTCTCTGCACCCGTGCAAACAGCCTGACCATCAGCTATTTAAAACACGGCTCCGTAAATTCAAGGGGAAAGCACGCGACTTAGTATTGGAGGTGACTGACCCCACCGGCTGCGGCGAGAGGACACGTGGACACGGGCTGGGCCTCCGGCACCAGCTGGGCTCCCCCGGCCCGTCCCCACACTCCAGCACCACGTCTGATTCCGGGGACCTAAGCAGCCCCCCAGGTCAGCCGCGGGCTACTTGTCTGGGAACTGGCGGCAGAGCTGAGGAACCACGTGAGCGCCGCCCACGGCTCCGCTCCTCCCGTGTCTCTGGGCCCCCGGGCGGGCGGGATCCATAGGAAGGAAGGAGTTCGGGCTCAGATGCGGCTTGGGAGGGAAGAGGTGGTGAGGGTGCCGCCCGTGCGTGGGCTCAGTGCCCGCCAGAGAGCCAAGAGCCCCCGCCGTGGGTGCAGCGGGGCAGCCAGGGGCCAGGAACGGGGCATGGACCCGCAGACACCACCGGCGGGCGCCCTCCTGGAGCCTCTGGCCTGGAGCCTCTGGCCTGAGACCTCTGGCCTGGGACCTCTGGCCTGGGACCTCTGGGCCCCCGACCATGAGACCGGCCAGGCTGAGGCTTCCGCTGCTGGGAGTTTAAGCCTCAGGTGGAAGGAGCATCTGGGAAATGCCGGGAAGCCGAGGGGCCCTCCCCTCCAGTGGCCAGCACAGCGCACGAGCCCGCCCTGCTGCCCTTCTGACCCCACCCTGGCCCCCACCTTCACCCTTGACCCCACGGCACGGCGCCTGGAAAGTCCAGCGGCCGGGCCGCTTACCTTGGCCTGGCCCTTCATCAACACGATGTTGGAGATGACGGAGGCCGGGGGGCCGCCCGTGGACTGCGCCAGCTGAGCGGTACTGAGTGACCGTGTGGGCCTCCACATGCCCTGCAGGGACGGAGGGGAGCGTGAGGCACGGCCGCCCAGCCCTGCCCTGTCGTCCTGGCGCACGTGCCTGGGGAGCACACGCCGCCGGGCCGTCCTCAGGGGCCCTGCTGAGCCCCCAGCCGCCAAGAGCGCAGCTGCAGACTTTGTGCTCAGCGCCCTTCCACCGCCTGCGGGCGGGGCGGGCGAGGGGGCGGCGCCCAGACCCGGGGAAAGTGGGCCCTGACGTGCAGCAGGGCCGGGCCGCTGGCGGGGACAGTGCAGCCCAGACCGAGACTGCGCCCCGACCTGGAGCCTGGCTCTGCCAGTCATCTGCTGGCGACCTCGGGGACGTCACTGCCCGCACTGTTTCCCCATCGTGAAATCCGTCCTGGCAGCGGTGTTTTAAGGGTGACTCTGCAGGTGTGCACGGTAGTGCCGACACGCATAGGGCCTTAGAAACACGTCCCAACGTAAGGGGCTCTAGGCTCCGTCCTGCTCTGCACCAACAGGCCCCTCGGAGCTGGGCTGTGCCCGTGTCCCCACCGCGCAGACACACCAGCTGCCAGGCGTCCGGAGAGCTGTGTGGGCCCCGCTTGCAGAGACCTCGGCGCTCACGGCGGATGCGGGACCAGGCTGGGGAGAGAGAGCACGGTGGGGCGAGGAGCCCACCGCCGGCTACTCGCTGTCCAGGGCGGGCCCTCCGTAACCGACGGTCGTAACCCTGGAGCCACACGCATGCCCAGCTCGCGTCCGGAGGGCACACCTGGCCATGTGCCTGACCACGGCGCCCGCCGGCCACTGCGATGCTCTGCGCCTAGCTCGGAACAGCGCGCCCAGCGCCCAGGATCCACCGCTGCCTCTGCCCAAGGGCATCTGGGTGCCCACAGGGCCTGCCGTCTGCAGTGGCCATGAGCACGCCGCCCCCCGCCCCCCCGGGTCCTCCTGTTCCCCGGACACTGCATCTCCCGTCCCCGCCGCGTCTCACCAGGGCCTTTCCTGTTGGGCGGTCCAGCTGCTGAGACAGGGACTTCCTGCTACTGCAGAGGGAATAGGGCAGCCTGTCCGCGGCCTCTGCGGATGTCTGCGCGGCCGGGAAGCCCTTGTCTGCGGTGCAGTACGGGCTGACACCTAGGCCAGAGGAACAAGGGGTCCCTCGTGCACACAGCCCCGGAGCTGCTGGCGCGCCTCCTAGCCGCACCCGCTGAGGGCCCCGCCGGCCCTCCTGTCCTGGCTCCCACTGACAGGCTGCCGGAGCACCCCCCCCACCCACCGGGGCCCCCAGGAGACTCAGGGCAGGCGGGGGCAGAGCGCGGGGCAGGGCACGACCCTGTGGGGCTGCGGCAAAGACCAGGAGCAGGAGCGGCCACTCCTTCCCGGGACACTGCCCAGACTGTGGCCACGTGCCCGGCGGTCCCTGCGCGTGCAGTGAGGTTAGATGTCATTTGTCGGCTGCGGGAGGCTATTTATTGTTTCTCGGGGACTGGTGCAGCACGAATGGAGGCCAGCGGGCAGGAGGAGAGAGGGGGAAGCAGCATTTATTTCATGTAGCTGCTCATCTTGGTCATCCCCCGCCCCTGGGACACGAACCCGGGTCCAGGGGTGCACGTGAACTCGGCCGCAGCAGACTTATCCGCTCACTCGACTGCCGGGGTGCCCACGGGAGGCTATTTGGGGACCTGGGGGTGCAGACATCTTCCTGATAAATCAGGGGTCCCTCTTCTGCACTTTGATCCCCAGGAGGCTGAGATGACAGGAGTTCACGCTGAGGTCAGGGCACTGGCCAGCGTGGGGCAGCTGAGGGGTGCGGCCTGGGGCGTGGCCGTGGGGCAGACGGAGGGGTCCCTGCAAGACCGTCGCTGGCAGTTGTCCTTGCACAAGATGGTCCACGCCGATCAGAGGGACCAGTGTGCCCTGGGGACCGGGGCCGAGGGGCAGGGAGACAGCTCGGAAGGGACTGGCCCGAGGGCTGCATCTCACAAAAGGCGGGCAGGTTTCAGACCCCCAGCCTGGGCACGGCCCACCTGCCCTGCTGGGCTGGGGGCATCACCTGACCCCGGTGGCTCAGGTCCTTACTCGACCAGAGGGGAGAGGCGCTCCCAGGCAGCAGGCGTGGAGTGAGGTTTGGTCCAGAGGGGCTCAGACAAGCCCTCGGGCCACAGACAGACAGCAGCAGCCTGCTTCTCCTCACTGGCCAGGGACCCTCGGGCTCTGGGCACCTGCGTCCCACCCTGGTCCAGAGGGCCGGACATGGCCTGAGTGAGGACGCAGCCATTGCCAGGGCTCTGTCCGAGCCCCGCTTGGCCTGTGACGGTGGCCTGCTCCTGTGTCCCCTGCACGCCACCCCCGCCAGGGTTGTGCCGTCAGACAGCACCAGGGGCCCGTGAATTGTGGGCACACGCTCAGTGAAAAGGAAGCTGCGCGTGGTAGTGGCTTTGTAGCGATGCTGATGAGTAACTGAAGGTTAAGTGAATTATGAAACAGCAAAATAAATGGGGGGAGGGGACAGAGGTGACGGACACGTCTGTCATGCGGGTGACCATCTGGGATATGAAGTCTCAAATAGTACCTAATCGATACACTAAGTTTCCCTAAAGGAAACGTAGATACAGATTGAGTCAGTCTTCCAAGTCAGTGTCAAAGTTACGCACACTCACGGGCTCACACGTGCGCAATGCACACATGTGTGCGAATGCTCACACATGTGCATGCTCACACGTACACATGCTCACACGTGCACACACGCTCACACGTTCACACGTGCTCACATACACATGTGCACAACGCTCACACGCTCACAGTGCACACATGTGCTCATACGCTCACAGTGCTCACACGCTAACACTCACATACACATGTGCACATGCTCATATGTACACACGCACATGTGCACACACGTACGCACATACTCACACTCTCACACATGTGCACACGCTCACACACACACACATGCTCACGCTCACATACACATGTGCACACGCTCGTGTACACATGTGCACACGTACGCACATGCACACACATACGCACACATGCACACATGCTCACACACGTGCGCTGACGCCAGAAGGCAGGGAACAATGACAGGCGCTGTATCAACAGCAGAGCAAGGAGACGTGGGGCTGACAGGAAGGCCTGTCCTGTCTCTGTCCCTAGAGAAGGCACTTTGTTCCGGGCCTGGAAAGAGCATGATGAGCAAGAGAAGAAATCAGCAAAGAGAGAGACGACACAGTCACCAATAGCGACTCCAGTCAGGTGCAAGAGATCCTTACAGGGTCTCCCTGCCTGTCAAACACCCCGAATAAATGAAACATTTGATTCAAAAAGAGAAGAGGTCGCTCTGAAACTGGAGAAAGCAGAGCCTCTTCGTTAGCGTTTCTAGCTCCCTGCTGGAGACAGGAACCTGTACAGGGACCCACAGAAACGGTAAAACTAAACTTCAGGGAACAACGGTCTGAGAAGCCCCATCATCAGCTCCAACAGCCCCTCCAAGGGCTTTCTGATGCCGCGGGGGACCGGGCCCGCCTGGAAGCACCGGCTTCGCCCAGGTGAGCAGGAAGCCGCCCGCCCGACATGGGCACGCGAGCCAGGCCCGCAGGCGGCAGAGGACACACGGTGTCGGCAGCGGGAAGACGGGGTCGGAGGACAGGGAAGGCCCTGGGGCACCTGGCCTTGCCCAGGCTTGGGACACGGTACCGTCCCAGCCGGGACCCGGGAAGTCCCACCGCGCCCCAGATCGGAAGGGTCTCAGCCAGGCTTGGCGCCTTGCCGGCGGCATTTAGAAATTGTTACTGGTTTTGAAGAGGGACCGGTCTCTCCCCTGCTCCCGCTTCTGCAAAGCAGCCAGGACAAAGCGGGTGCTGCCCCCACGTGTTAATCGCTGGTAGCCGGGGTGGGTGGTGCTGCAGCGGGCGTGCTCCCTCGGGCGCCTTGGGGGCCCCACGCCCGACACAGACGCGACACTTACTGGTGGAGTTGCTGCGTGTCCTCTGGTGGCAGACTTTGGGGAACAGGAAGTTTCTACTGGGCGCTTCCAGTTTTCCAGACTTTTCTCGGAAGAAAGCTGTGGATGTTTCCTGAAAAACAATTCCCGTCTTTCATTCAGCAAGCGCGTTCGACTGGGAAGACGCTCAGAGAAGTGAGACTTTGACTCCAGCCAGGAGCGTCCTTGTGGGCTTGTCTGTCTCCCTGGTAAATGATGGCTCCACGCGGACGGGACAGTCCAGACACAGTCACCCTCCCGCTACCAGACTGGGTAGAGACGGGGCCTCCGCGGCGGACAGGGGCAGGGGAGGCTGAGTGGACGCGTCCGCTGAGCACGTCCGGTTCTTGTGGGCGCTGGGGACAGCCGTGAGCAAGACGCTGAGCTTGGAGGAATGGCAGCTAGGGACACACAAGCAGACAAGCAGGGTGCAAGATAATTACAGGGAATGCAAATGTGACAAAGGGAAGGACGAGGCTGACGGGGACGGGGAGCCGGGAGTGTGTTAGAGACGATGGCGGGCCGGCTCCGTTGCTCTGCACAGAGGCGCTAACAAACGGCTGACTGACACTGCTCACAGGTGTTCTACTGCTGTTGGTGGAAGAAGCACGCACCTGTTTTTATTCAGTTGTTCACACTGGTTGTTTCCCAGGGTCTCGGGTCTTGAGCCTGGGACCTTGGGACGTACGTGGGACGGCTCCCTGGGTGCACCAGCCCACCAGGCCGCCAGCATGCGCCCTAGATTTCTTCGTGGCACATGGTGACGCTGGCATATGGCTGACTTCCAGCCCTGAAGGTTTACTGTAGGACTTTTAAAATCAAGATTCTTAAGTGCAATTCGGTTACGGGTCTCTTATTCCTTTCCAACTTGTGACACTGATCACATTTTCCTTGCTCCTTTTTATATGAATAGTGTGGGGACTTTCCATTGTATTGACTTGGTGAGCAGAGCACAGGACCTTCTCGACCAGTTTCCACCAGGAATAAGGAAACAGAAGGCATCACGAGGGGCGGAGAGAATACGACACAGCGTCCTCCTTCTGTCTCCTCTCCCAGCGTCTGAGGGGCAGCAGCTGGAGATGAAGACGACGGTGTCAGTTACCCTTCCCCCCTCCCGGGCTCTTGGGGACGTTCCTCGTCCATCTCAGAATCACTGTGTTTGCCAGAGATCCTGACCTGGTTCCCCGGTCACGCCTGTCCGTCACCTGCTCCTGTTTTCCGGGAGGTGCTCTCCCTGAGCGCTTGCGTGACGCAGAGTAACTTCTGGGTCCGCATTTCAGTGACGGCCGGGCCCGGCCCCGGGTGCTGGGCGCTATCCTGTCTGAGCTGGCGTTGGCTCAAACGCTGTGGGATTTGCTTTCCCAGACAGCTTCTTCGGGGACCTGCACCCCTTTTCCAGCGGCCTGAGGCTCGGCACACAGCCGATTCCAGGAGCCAGGGGTGTGGACAGCAGCTCCGAGCCTCTCCCAGCTGCACGGGGCTCTGCTCCCCTTGGGGCGCCTGACCGGCCCCCACCCATGCTGGGAGCCTGTGGGTGCTGGGGTGCAGCTGGTGTCCGGGCTCCCCAACCGGTGGGCCAGGCAGGCGGTTCCCTTCCTCCACCCGGCCCCCCGCAGTCACCCAGAAAGTACGTGGTTCCAGAACACGCTGGCCCCTTCCAGCGTTCCCTGTGCCGACACACGTCTCCCCGTGAGTGTATATTGTGTTTGGCTGTTGAGAGAAATTTCCCAGAGGCGAGGGAGTTAATTCAGTGCATCCTGGAGCCAGACTGCTGCTCACAGCCTTGTTTCTTCATGAAACGGTCTCCGGCCCCTCTGGGGCTCAGAGGGCGCAGGTACGGGTTACAAAAGCCGCGGACTGGGTTCAAGACCAAGGCCAGGGCAGCAAAAGGCCAAAACCGGAATCCAGTTCGAGGCAACGGGTCCTGCAGGAGCCCACGGGTCAGTGCCCCGGGCGTGGACACCTGTGCTGGACTCTGCCCACGCACCTTCCTTCCCGACAGCAGGTGGCGCACTTGGGCCAGAACAAAATGCCGGGCCTGTCGCGATGCGCCGGTTCCAGAGCGTGGCCGAAGGCCGGGTCCTCGGATCGTCTTTTTCACGCAACATGACGTCAAGACAGTTCTGGGGACATGTCTCCAGCGTCGTCTGAGGTCCCACCTGCCCTGCTCCGGGAGGCGGGGCACTAGGCAGCGGTGCCCGAGCCCAGGGCCACTGGCAAGGCCTCCGAGAAAGCCCTCTGCTGCTTGTGCGAAGGGACCTTACTTGCAAAACGCCTTTGAAAAGCGTATTTTCTCCGGATACCAGTAAGGCGAGGACAACAGTGCAGGAGGCGTGTGCACAGCGTGTGACAGGCACGGCGCCTGGGCGAGGCCTGCGACGGAGCAGCCGGCCCGGCAGGGGAAATGGGCTTGGAGAAAGAAACAGCAGGAGGAACGGCTCTCACTCAATAAGCATTTGCGCCGGGGACCTGGCGCCCAGGCCGCACCGCCCCGGCGCTCGGGAGTCGGCCAGGGTGCGCGTGGGGAATGGCTCGTGGAAGCGTTTTCGTTTTTTTCATTCCTTTCCCTCTTTTCTACGATGAGCACACATTACTTTACCGTCAGCCACACACAAATGATGAGTCCTCCGTTTATTCACGTCCCGGTCACTTCAGCAGACCGAGGACACACGTGTCGATAATGCCCTTTCTTCTGAGCCGCTGCAGTGCAGCCTGTCCGAGCGCGACCTAACAACGGGCCGCACAGGACGCCGACGGATGGGGAGATGCAGGGGTGCAGCCCTTGACAACCGTCTGGATGTGGGTAAAGTCACTTCCAGAGGAGAGAAACTTCTCTGGGGGCCTCCAGGCCCAAACACGCCGAGCGGGCCAGGCCCTCGGGAGCACTAGGCCTGCGTGTCCCGGGTCCGGCCCCTGCTCCTCCTGCACATGTGGGCACGGCCTCCAGTGTGACAAGCCGGTGACAGGTCCCTCCCCTGCCGCTGTGTCCTCCCTGGGAGCCGGCCCTTCCTCTGCCGGCCAGGCTCTGAGCAAGCGGAGGTCCACAGGGCATCCGGACAGGTTGTCACCGTGTAGGACCAGGGGGCCACTGGACACCGCTGGGAGGAGGGGCCGTGCTAGCAGGCAACAAAGGCGGGGTCCCTGTCAGACAGACATCAGCCCGGCTCCTGCTCTTCTGAAGTGTCGGCAGGCGCGGCCCGCCCTCTCCTCGGCGAGGATGTCCTGGGCAGGGCGGCCTCTCATCAAAGGGGCCTCCGTCGTCGCCACCCACGTCCACCCGATGGCCTGGCACCCGGAGCGGAGCAGAGCGCCTCTGTCCCCGCCATGGCGGGCTTGCGCGCAGGCGTCTGAGGTCACGCGGCCCCGGGGGCGGCAGCCCAGCGCAGCGGGAAGCAGGTCGAGGTTCGCCAGCCAATCTGGTGCCCACGCGACAGGCAGGGCCAGCTGCCCACAGGGCCCCTCAAGATGCTCCTCCCACCAGCAGGCGGCTGCACGAGCACAGGTGGTGACAAACCCCGCAGCCCCACGGAGCCAGGATGCGGAGCCCTGGGGCGCGGTTTCCTGGGGGCCTGAGTCTCCCCGAGGGCCGCGCTGCCCTTGGAGCGGAGGGTCCTGCGCCCAGACCAGCGCGCCGCTGAGCGTGTGTGTCCGCACTTGGCTGCCTGCTATCCCCCTAAAAGCAAGTGTCCCTGTTTTCCTGCCCTGGGATGCTCCGGCGGCCCCGTCCACGGGGGCACAGCACACCCGCCGTCCTGCTCGAGGCTGGTCCCTGCGGCCAGGTCAGCCGAATAGCGCCCCTTTGACCTCTCACGCGCAGGACGAGCCACCAGCCCGGCCGATCGGTTCTGGGATGACCGAGGTCACAAGGACTCCAGGCCACCTAACACGTGACCTGGAGCAAGGACGCGAGCCGGGAAACCACGCGTCCCCTGAGCCCTGCTGCTGTGGTCCCTGCGTGACCACGGGCACCAGGCCTTCACGAGCCCCCAAAATGCCCGCCACTCCCGTGTCACCCAGTCGCCTCCTCTGACTGGACTCGTGCAGGACCTGGGGCGTCTGGGACCAGTGGCTCTAGGAACACGCAAAACACATGCTGCTGGGCATGTGACGTCTTTTCCCAGCACGTGACGGAATCTCGCTTCTCGCTGAGGGACACTCCCCTCGGTGACTCGGGAGAACTCTGCTCAGGACATCAGTGGGGAAACAGTGAAGACAGTGGCCGTTTGTCTCCCCAAACGGGGTCTGCATTTCCTCCTTTGTGTAGAAATGTCCCTGTGGAGGCTTCTCACGAGAGCCCAGTGGGGTTGGTGGGAGGGTGGAGGGAAGTCAGCGCGACGTCCCAACACGGTGCCCGGCCGGAGAGGACAAGAGAGCTGGAAACAGACGAGACGACACGCAGTGGCCCCCAGTCAGAGGGACCCCGCTTGGCTGCCAGCTCGCTCCAGTCGGGGTGACAGACTCAGACACGGAAGCCGGTCGACCCCCAGGAAGGGAGACGTCCGACCCCTCGCGCGTGGGCCTCCTGCGCAGAGGACCCCGCAGCCGGGGGGAGGACACTGCTCTCGCCCGGGCGGGCGGCGGGCGGCCACGGGGTGGCTGTGGAGGGACAGCCGGCCACAGGACGGAGCTCCGACAGCTGAGGTGCCCTTCATGGAGGAGCAAAGTAAAGGCCTTTCTGGGTAGAAGACCCGAGGAGCTCGCCACCCCCACCCTCATGCAGGGAACGAGCCAGAAGGAAAGTCTGACATGCAGACCGTCACAGGAGGAAAAGGACATCTGCAGACAAATCTGAACACCAAGACTGAGAGAGGGACCACACCGCCTGTGGATTTACACGCAAGCCCAGCGAGCCGACCGGGCGGGAGTGGGCGCCGGAGCCGGAGCGAAACCGGCAGCTGAGAGCAACTGGGGGCCACGGGTCCCGGCGGGCAGGCGAGGCCGGTCACTCGGCACCTGGAAAACCGGGGCGTGCGCGCCGGACGTCTGCAGCGCCCGCGGCACAACCGTTCAGAGAAGGGGAGGTGGAAACAGGATCAAGAAGGAGCTCAGAAGGCAGCCCCCCAAATTGAACCCTCCCAGTGAATTAACTTCACAGCACACGCACGTGCGCACCATTTAAAAGCATCGAAACAACCCTGCTACAAAGCGAGGCTCGTGGGGAAGGGCTTAAATGGTGAAGGTGTCACAGTTGTGTAAAGTAGAAACTCCATCTAAGCTGTTGTCGGTTTGCAGCAAAATTGCCGGGAGGAGCGGACACTCCCGGTACCCCCTCCGCCCGGCAGCAACGTTTCCTGACCACACGACGAACCAGGAAGCGTTTTAGAAAGATCACGGGTGACACAGAGAGAGACCGGTTGTCGCCAGAGGCAGGGTGGCGGCTGGGCGCTCCCAACGGCTCCCAGCGGCTCCCAGCGGCTCCCAGCGGCTCCCAGCGGCTCCCAGCGGCTCCCAGCGGCTCCCAACGGCTCCCAGCAGCTCCCAACGGCTCCCAACGGCTCCCAACGGCTCCCAGCACGAGCCGCGACTGCGAAGAGAAAGCCCTTGCAGGACACCAGAGGCGGTTTCCAGTGACGCCGGGAAGCTGCCGGACGTTTGCGGGTTCGGACGCACCACGCAGCCACCACGCTCCCGGGGTCAAAGCCCAGCCCGGGCGAGGCCTCCCCGCAGGCCTCCGAGGACGGTGGGTACCGGGGGCTGGGTCGGGAGGCGAAGAAAGCGGCGTCTCCGTCACCTCCGCGTGCAGGCGAGGCTGCAGGGCTGACCTCTCGGAAGCCCGGCCGAGCTCGCTGACGGCGGCCACGCTACACGAGGGACCTGCGGCGCAGATGCGGGAGCTGCGGCTGGAAGCTGCCTCCATCGGAGCTCGTGTTCCCAGGACAGGGGCAGGCAGGGTGGAGACGGGCAGGCGGGCAGGCAGAAAGAGAGGAGGACCACCTCTATTTTATCTTGACTTTGTCGCTCACGCTGGTTGCTTCCCCCCCAGACCCAGGACTCGAACCCAAGGGTGTGTGGCCTGTGCTCCTTCAGAGGCGACTGGCCCAACCACTGCTCCACGGGGGGCACCTCATCCTCCAGAGCTTCCGAATCTAGAGAGGGGTCAAAGCCTCCAAGGCCAGGCTGACCCTCTTGTGTGGGACAAACGTGGGAGTGAACCGAGCCGAGGCAGCACTCACGTCCGCTCCAAACAGCCAGGGCCTTGAGGCGACGGCGATGCTCACCTGCTCCATCGTGAGCAGCAAAGCCAGGTGACCGCGCATCTGTGGACAGCACGGCCTGCTGAATGGCTAAGCCCACCGCGGGGACCGAGCTCAGAAAGGTCCCTGCTGGCTGACCGCACGGCCTTCCCCCAAGGGTGGACGGAGCTGGGCCGGGAGCGCGGATTCCGTGAGGCTGACCAGCCTCCCCGGCACCTTCAGGTCAGGGAGTCGCTTCATCTCTCGTCTCGGGACCTTCTGGAGAGGACTCGCCACTCGAGGCTCGTGAGCACGCTCATGACTCAGGCGGCCCAGGAGCTGGACCTCGCGGGAGACTGGGGCCCAGGACCTCGGCGGAGCAGCGGTGCAGACGTGGAGCCTGACGCCGGACGGAGCTGCCGCCTCTAGCCCCCTCACCCCTCCTGATGGCGGGAGCGGCTCCAGGGGCACAGAGGGGAGTGTGAGAATCGTCTCTCCTGGTGATGGCGCTGCCACAATGAAGTGACCGCAGGGGACGTGGAGTGTGACAGCCTCGCGGGGAGAGCAAGGCTGGTGGGGACTTTCTGAAGAAGCGCAGCATTGTCGCCACGGAGACCGTCGTGAGCAGCAGAGGCCCCGTGGAGCCCACACCCTGCTGTCTCCTGCCGACACCATGGGCAGCGCCGCCCGCTAGAGAACCAGGCCGGTGCGGCAGGTGCAGCTGTCCCAGGCCCCCGGCAGGGCTGACCGGCGGCCCCAGCGCCCCCTGGTGGGGAGCGGTGGGGTCAGCCCCCTCAAAGGACTCAGGCCACACACCCCTAGGCTGGAGCCCTGGGCAGGGAAAAACCCTTGTGAAGAACTCAGTAAAAATAAAGGTGGTTCTTCCTGCCTGCAGACCCACCTCAGCTCCTGCCTTTAGGAAAATAATAAAGTGCCTTCCCTTCATCTGCACATTTCCCAAAACAAATGAAATATCTAGAAAATATCAACAAAGTAAAGCTTTAAGAGAGATGCATTTGCAAAAGGAAACGGCCCCTTAAGTGGCAGATTTCACACCTGAGACTGAGCACTGGGAGAAGGACACATCTTCACAGCGCAGGGAGGGTCACGCGGCGGCAGACCCTCAGGTCTGCTGAAACCGCCCTTCCTCGCAAGGGAGGGTCTTCTCGGTGCAGAGCACATGTGGATGAGCTGCTGGTAAACGTCGGGTGGCTGGAGCTCAGCTAGGGCGCCGCCTGCGTGGCGGGAACGCTGACGAAGGGACGGTCCAGGGACGGGGAAATTCCCAGGCGGCCGCAGCCGGCCCCGGCACCTGAGTCGGGTCGGCGTCACTAGTCATCAAGGAAACGCAGGTCAGAGGTACAGGGAGGTGCCGCCCCACGCCCGAGAGAAGGGCCCCCACAAAGCAGGAGGTGACGGGGCTGGGAGGGCGAGGGAGGGCCCTGTGCTGGGGGGGTGCCGGGGCGCCACGGCGGAAGCACACAGAGAAGCAGTGGGAAACGTGGAAAACAGAACGACCATCTGATCTGGCAACTCTTCCGGGAACACAGCCAAGGACGTGGAAACTCCCCGGAAAAGATACGGCGGTGCCTGTTCGGCAGCATCGTTTACCGCAGCCGGGATGTGGGAACGGCCCGTGTGCCCATCAGAGGTGACCATGGGGAGACGTGGCAATGGAATGCTATTCACACATGAAAAGTGAAAAACGCCTGTCATTTGTGACGGCACAGGCAGACCCTGAGAGCGTTGTGCTAAGTGAGATTGGCCCGGCGCACAGAGGCTGTGCAGCCCCGGTGGCAGAGCCACTGTTATAGGGAGACGCCTTCTGTGGACCATACCTGTGTACGTACCATCTATCATCCACCCGTCGTACACCATCCATCCAACATCCATCATCCAGCATTCATCGCCATTCATTCATTGTCCACCATCCACCCATCATTCATCCATGCATCCATGCACCATCCACCATCCATCCATCCACCATCCATCCACCATCCACCCATCATCTACATCCATGCCCCATCTACCATCCATCCACCATCATCCTTCCAACCAACCACCCATCATCCATCCATCCATCCATCTGTTCATCCATCATCCATCTACCCATCTTCCTATCTTTCATCCATCCATCCATCTAAGATAATAAAAATATGGCATATCGAAATGTATGGATGAAGCTACTAAATTTAAAGGGGAATATAAAACCTAAAGTGCACTTATTAGAAAAGAACACAAGCTGAGTAACCATTGTCCAAGCATTCATGTCAAAACACTTGGGGGAAAGGGCCAAAAAAAAAGAACTAAAGAAAGGAATAATAAGAGCAAAGATTAATTCAAAAGTAAACGCGACACAAAATTTAAGACTGGTGCTTTCAGAAAACATAAACTGGATGCATCCACAAAACGGGAGTAATTTAAGGAGAGAAAAGCAAGTATCAGTATGAGAAACAAACCTGGTGTGACCGCCGCTTCCACCCTGTTGGGAGCGGAACACAGAGCAAAGTCGGAGCTGGAGCGGGCGGGACGCCAAGGCCGCCAGGCCCGGGGCACCTGACGAAGGCCGCCACGCAACAGCACCGGGACAGTGTGACTGACTGTTCGCCCGCCACAATGAGAAGGATGTAGCTGTGTGGTTAGAGCAGAAGCCGTATAAACAACACAACGTAACCATCAGCATCCCCGAGTAGCTGCTTGAAGAAGGGCTGTGCGTGAACCCAATAAACGAGTGGCAGAGACCAGGACGGTCGGGGCCTTCCGTCCAAGAGAAGAGAGAGGCCATCGGCCCCCCATCCCGCCTCCCCTATCTTCTCATGCTCCATCTCGAGTTTCTCATTCTCCTGCGGCGCCTTTCCTCACCGTCCCTGCGCCCGGGATCCGGTCCCGGCGCTGCCCACGTCGGCGCCGCTGCCGCTGTGCCGGGGAACAGAAACCTACTGGGACCTGGGAAGCCGGGGTTGCCCGACTCGGTCTGCGGCTGACACCGCACCGCTGCTCTGCCAGATGCTGCCTTTCGGGGCGCGGGGTGGGGGGCGCACAGGCCCTCCCTGCCTTATTCTTCGCAGCATCACACAATCTACAGCTGTCTCTGTGAAGACTTCAACTCCAGTGTCCTAGGATTTGAGAAAACTTCGTGCTCATAGGTCAGAAATTCCAATGGAAAAAAATCCTGGAAAAAACGCATCTCACCCAAACTGATACCCGAACGAGTTGAAATCAGAATATTCCTGCATCCAGTCAACAGACAGTCTCCAGGTCGGATGGCCAGAGTCTCCCTGCCCGATGAACGGCACAGCCGGCCAGCTCCTCGGGGCGGCGGAGAGGCGGAGAGCTCTGCTCGGGAAGCCCACGTGCTCTGAGCACGAGGTCCCGACAGGGGCTCCACAGGACAGGACGCTTTGGGCCACCTCCGCCAGGAGCGCTGAGGCCGCGGTTCCAAGCAAAGTGCTGGCCGATCGCGTCCTCGAGACGGAGGTTAGAGCAGGTACCTGTTGCCACTGAGCTGACTTACTCCAGGGATGCCCTGCTTTTGTAACATTCATGTCAAAGTCCATCAAGAAGTCACCACCCTCACGAAGATAAAGCACAGAATCTTCTCAGTAAGTGCAAGAAAAAAACCACTGGGCAAAATTCATTAATTCATGCGGGGAGGCAGAATAAAGTTTCTTTGTCAAAGGCAAATAGAAGGAATTTTCCCCAATTCCAGAAAGCCTATCTGCAAAAAACTACCACACACATTACACTTATTTGCAAAATAATGAGGCTTTCCCGTCTAGTGGGAAGGGAATGCCGCCCTCGGGCCTCCGTCTGCTCGCGCAGAGCCTGGGGATGCTGGAGGAGAAGGGGCCCTATGAATTCTCAGAGTTGAAAACAAAGCTTGTCTGATAAACCCAAGCCAAAACCGCCTTCAGCTGAGCACAGAGACAGGCAAGGTGCCAACACCCAGGACGGTTCTAGGCTGTGAGGATGCGGCTGTCGTCAGGTGGACCTGTGGAGTCAGTCGACTCCAATAAAAAACCCGCAGAAACGCCAAAAGGATGAAGAACAAGGGTGCAGAACTCACACGATGAGAGAAAAACTTAGTCAAAAACGACGTCACTAAGGCGTGTGGTTTAGCTCAAAAATTAAAAAGAATGAGGTCCGAGCGGAGAGAAGAGCCAGACGCACAAGTGCGGGGCCCTCACTGCAGAGGGGACGGGCCTTGCTTGCAGGAGGTGAGGACGGCGTCTCAAACGCGCGTGCAGGTGGGGTGAGACCTGCACAGGAGCGTACCCGCCCCCAGCCCGAGTCACGTGTGCCACACGCTCCGGAGAAACACGGGAATCTTTGTCTTCGTGACGGGCTGGGCCACTTTATCCTGCAAGGCGCCTGCCTCTGTGAACTGCGCGAAGGCGGGCCCCTCCCCTCCGTCCCTGACTCCCTCCCCGCGCTCCAGCGACGAGACGGGAGACTGGATGCACCTGCAGAGGGAGGGACGTCAGCCTGCCGGGTCTCTGGCTCTGAGAGCAGTGGCTGTTGTGACTGAGCTGCGTCCCCGGCCTGAGACAGAAACCCATTAGAGCTGAATGTTCAGGGAAAGGAAGTCACCCAGAGGCCCCTTGAGGACTGAATTCGATCGACCCTGCAGGGACCCTTTCTGCGAGAAAATGATCAAGAAGCCAAAGCCGGGCTCCTTCTGGAGTCCCAGAGGCAGGGCACCGCCGCCTGAGACAGGAGGAGGAGGGCGCGGGAGGACGGGGAAGGTCTGGTCGGCCCCGGCGCCTGGCCGCTCCTAGGAAAGGGCCCCATTCCTTTCTGGCCGGAGCAGGCCTGGGTGTGAGCACCCTGCCCCTGGCCCTCGGCGCAAGTCTGCGTCTGCCTGCGTTTGCCAGGTTAGGAGTCAGCTCTGAGCACCTGCTGGCAGATCCCTGGGTCTGGAGCAGCCCCGAGGAGGGGACGCTTCCCGAGTCAGCTTGGCAGCCGGCAGTGACCGCCGGCCGGACTGAGCCGAACACAGCGGCGGAGGTGTGCTGCTGGCTGCTTACGTAACGTCCTCTCCTGCATCTTCCCGGGGGCATCTCTGAGGGCGGCTGGTGTCACAGAGCTGTGTCCAGAGGCTGTGTGGAAACCTCCGGCACCACGGCGTCCTGCGCCCGAGGTGCGCTCCCTCCCGACAGCTGAGTCATGCCCGGGGCGGAGCGGCAGGCGGGACGTGAGCATCCAGGCCCCTCGGGGGACACCAGCCGCAGGACTGTCCCCGCCCTGGAGAGCGGACCGTCCACGCTGTCCTGTCGCGGGCGTCCACGTGCCGCTGACGCCTCACGCCAGTTCGACCACACATGCCATTTCAAACAGGACAGAACTGGTTTTGTTTGATATTTCCCAACCATCCGGCCATTTTAGCATAAATGTCAGTTTTGTCCTGTTTTTAATAAACCAGGACCGTATGTAATGCAGGGCAAAGGGGCAGTTGAGGTGCCCCAGGCCCAGTCTGCTGTGGGGGCCAAAAGCAGCTGCTCCCACATTAAAGATGAGCCTGCTGGCGCCGACTGCAGCCATGACCAATACTGCTGCAACCACCCCTGTGAGGAGACAGCAGTCATGGGAAGACGATTTCCCCCACCTCACACTCGCGTCTCTTCAAAGGGAGCAGAACACCCACAGTGTGGTTGAGCCGCAGGTAAATACTATGGGTGTTCTCTCTGGCACTGCGGGGGTATCTCTGGCACTGCGGGGGTATCTCTGGCACTG
>RJWH01008221.1:0-32505 GCA_004363575.1 Solenodon paradoxus
GCTCTGTGCTGCTGGTGGCTTTTACCACGACCGTCCTCTGTGTCTACTTTGATCTGCCCTGGTATCTCAGGATGGTGTGTCAGTGGACCCGGACCCGGCACAGGGCCAGGAACATACCCTTAGACGAACTCCCAAGAAATCTTCAGTTCCATGCTTTTGTTTCATACAGTGGGCATGACTCTGCCTGGGTGAAGAATGAATTTCTACCAAATCTAGAAAAAGAAGGCATGCGGATTTGTCTCCATGAGAGAAACTTTGTTCCTGGCAAGAGCATCGTGGAAAATATCATAAACTGTATTGAGAAAAGTTACAAGTCCATCTTTGTTTTGTCTCCCAACTTTGTCCAGAGTGAGTGGTGCCATTATGAGCTGTACTTTGCCCACCATAATCTATTTCATGAAGCGTTTGATAACTTAATCCTCATCTTGCTGGAACCCATTCCACAGTATGCCATTCCTGGCAACTATCACAAGCTCAAAACACTGATGGCACAAAGGACATATTTGGAATGGCCCAAAGAGAAAAGCAAATGTGGACTTTTTTGGGCTAACATTAGAGCAGCCATTAATATTAAGTTGATGGAGCAAGAAAAGGAAATAAATCATACATAGATCTAAACCTATTCCTCTTTTGCTGTGGGTACTTTTGGAAATTCCAGCAATAACTCAATTTTGCATCAGTATGAATCTAAGTATGATTGTGAATTCATGATGTAGATTAAAATCTTTTATTTCATGCCCCTGTTCACCCTTTATACATGATAATAAAAATTCATGTTATGATTTTATTTTGAGTTAAACAGTTAATCTCTAATACATGAAGGATTTGCCTATTTCTTTGCTAGGACTGAATTCATCGAATTTTGTCTTGTAATCAAGAGAAGTACCTGTTCAACAACTTCAGTAATGTATGTTCTCATCGATGTATACTGCTTCTGTGTGATACTTGTATCCTTGTCTTTGGGGGATTGTTAAAATCAAGCATGAGCAGTTTGGAACCGTAAAAGAAATGGGCTATATCAGGTCATTTTCAGTTTTATTATATATTTTTCTTATCAACATTCTCTCTGTCTATACTTTTACTCAGGCAGCCAACTCTGAGCAGGTATGCCTGACAGCAATTGTATAGCTGCATCACTAGCATCACTGCATCACTAGCATCACTGCATCATATGGCATCACTAATACCAGTGTACAGGATGTTCACAAAGCTCGTTCAACCATTCTGGTAGATGCACACACCTGCTAGTGCCAGCGATATGCTGAAGAGATCCTTGACCACTTAGTGGATGGGAGACACTAGATTAATATTTCTCTCTTTTATTCTTGAGTAGAAAAATCCAGCAATGAATGCAACCTAGATGAATTATGGTCATCGTTTTGCAATACATACAAATGCCAAATCATTACATTGTATGTATGAAATAATAGAATGTTCTATGTTAATTATATCTCAATTTTAAAAAGTCCATTCCCCCCAAAATAAGACATAGTCTATACCATTCCTCAAGGATTCCCTAGTAGGGTGGAGCCCAACGAGACTCAGCCACAAGAAACACCAGCTCAGTAACTCAATCTTGAATTGACTTTCTCTTCTTCTTTGCCTCCTTCTTCTCAGTCCCTTCACTATTGAGTAGAGGATGATTTCTCTAAACAAATGACCTGCACACAAAGCTCTTGTTCCAGGCTCTACTTCTAAGAGGAGAAGCCTAAATAACACATGCATACTAGTTGCTTCTTCCCCTAAGGAACATATAGGCACCCAGATGACATTGCATCTATCCAGATAGCTAAAATAAAAATAAATGAAATTAAAATGTACAAAGAAAATTCGAAGACCAATTACATTGAGTGAAAACTTTTTTTTTTTTTTTAGAATTGTTTTTTTGCTTTGGACTTTAACTTTGGATTTTTCAACATTTGATGATAACAAATGGAAAGCCCATTTTAAATAGAGAGAAAAAGAGAATAAAGGCAGGAATACCCAGGCCTCTACTGGAATTTGTTTCCCAATTTGACTGGACCATGAGGTTTATGAAAAATAAGTGATACATAAGTATAGAAAGTTTGATAAGGATAATGTTGTCAAGGATCTAAAGAGTCAAGCTATCTGAGTTAGATCTTGGCAATACACTCACACTACACCAAAATCCTCTTCTAATCTTTACCAGCCCTCACTCTCCCACACCCTTCATTGGCTAGAGATCTCCAAGACGTTATAAAGCCAGTTATATATTCTCATGTTTCCTGCAAGGGACCCTGACCAAAACAGGCTAGGCGAGTTCCATTTTCATCTGCCTGTTATACTAAGCAGTGCAATAGCATTTTAGACAGCGACAATAGAGGGACAAAGTCATTTGTCAATAGATATCAAGAGCTTTAAAACATTTATGTCCTTTGATCTGGTAAACCCAATTCTAGATATCTAGCCTAAGGAAATAAGTTGGATTGTGAATATTCACAAGTATATTCTTTACAGGGGTGGTGTTGACAATGAGAAGTTTCAACCACTCTAGGTTTTCACCAGTGCAGGAATGTTCTGTGCTCCTTTAGTGAATACTTTATAGCCATTAAAAATAGTGTATAGGCACACCCTGGGGGCCTAGCAGTTTAGTTCACCTGAAGCATAGTCCACATATATCCTAAGGGTCCTGGTTCAAGTTCTGGGGCTGGGGCAAGCGACCAAGATGAACAACTAAATAAAATAAACCAAGTGCTTCTTCCTCCTCTCTCTTTTAGCCTGCCTATTTGCCTTTATTCCTGCCTGCATATCACATTAAAAAGAAAATCAACAACAGTATATACAGCTTCCCTTGGTGGCTCAGATGGCTAAGGTACAGACTATGAAAGTCGTGGACCCAGGTTCAAGACTTGTGGCCAAGGGACCAAATTGAATAGTATATATTCATCAGATGGAAAGTTGTGTGTTATGTGTTTTTACCACAATCTAAAATATATATATGTATATATATATATGAAACTGTTTTTATTAACAGAGGAACATGCTGATATTATAATATAAATTAAAAACATAAGCTATATAATTATATATGGTTTCATTGTTAAAAATATGCAGAGGAAAAGATACACAGATATGATCACTCTCTTCTGTGGTTGGTGCTTGCTTTTTCTTTTATAGTTTTCTGTACTTGAAAGATGAATAATGAACAGAAAAAGGAAATGGGCTTAGGAACTGGAAACTAGGGCCCATTAGAGCTGGAGGTAGCAGAGAATAAAGGTTAGAAGCTAGGTTATGCACACAAGGATTCTGGAATAAAATCCTGGCTCAATTTCTCTATAGCTTGATGCCTTTGGATAAATTCCGTAACTGTTTCCAGCCTCCTTTTCCTCATCTGTATATTGGGCATAATAATAGTTCCTCTCATATACTTGTTTTCTAACAAGAGCTCAGTGATATAAGGTGTGAAAAGGACTGAGATGGAGTCTGGCAGGTAGGGACAGAGCAGGGACTATAGAGATGCAGCAGCCTTGGAGTGATAAATACCAGAGCTGGACACCAAAGTTGCCTGAGCTGGCAGTGCTGACAGACTGTCATCAGATAAAAGGCCTGTGTAGCACGTGATCATGACTGGAGGTGATCAACTACAGGAAGCAATACTCCAGATACAAACAACAACAAAAACCATTTGTTCCTTCCTGCTTTAAAATTTAGCCAAATGATTAATGAGAGAGTAAGCAAGGAATTCCTGATATCTGCATATGAAAAGCTAGGGACTGTCTGAGGAGCCTGCTCTCCCCTTTCTGATGTGGGGACAGCATATCTTGGAATTTACAGGGCAGTATGCAGATGCATGAATAGTAAACAAACTGGCAAAATCTGAAAGAGACCCTGGGAGGCAGGTGGGGTGGGGGGCGGTCCTCACTTTAGCAACCTGCATCTAGGACACAACTCTTTATACTTGCATTATTTTTCTCCAGGTAATATGGACATGCCCCAAACCCCTAGCCCTCATATATATACAGAATCCATCTTGCTTGTGTGTGAGAGGCAGGCAGCTTAGGTCACACACACACACACACACACACACACACACACACACACACACGTGTATTCTCTTGATGTAACATTTCCAGCCCCATGGGGACCTCAACTAGGTATTTCTGCTTTTAATAAACTTTCTGTGTGTTCCTGGCCAATGACTATCTCCACGAATTCTTTCTGGATGAACCCAGCATCTCATCAGTGTGTCTCAGCTCCCTCCCCACTACATCACCTTCTTCTTCCAGAAGACCCGCTCTCCCTTTGAGAGTTTTTTTCTGATGAAAACATTTTCTGCTTTCTATCCATCTTAGTGTGTCCTGAAATTCTTTTCTGAGAACCTAGCTCACAGCTCCAGACCAAGCAGGGAGGTGGACAAAGAGAGTGGCCCAGGATTGGAGAGGTGGCTAGCCCCACATGGGACTGGGTTACACTCAGTAGAGACCAAAGCCAGGTTAGGTGGCCCTCTCATCCTGGAGCCGGTATTGGTGTCCCACCAGGGGTCTGGAACTGATTTCCCTGCCCTCTCCTGTCATGATCACTCACATGAAAGCAGATGATGCACAGAGGTTGGGAGACTGCACTTCAGACAGAGCCTACCCTCGCCGGAATTCTGCCTCTCTCACCAACTTCTTCTTGACCGGTTCTGTCATCCCTTTCTTCTTTATTACCCTGAATGTAAAGTGAGCAGAATGATACCTGCCTCGTACTGTTGCTAGGATAATTAAATGAGTAAACATATGTAATATGCATGGAACAGGCCAGGCACACAGTGAAAACAGCGTTAGCGATGATGACGACTTTCTGTATTATCCTACTCCACCAAGTATGGAGCTGGAGCTGAACTACTAACCATGTTTAGTCTAGATTGTTCCGGGCTTTCTAATATTAAATCAGATCAGAAAAGAGACACAGAATTTGACTGTGTATCAACTGGAACCAGTTCTGTTTTTTAAAAAAGCAAGTGAGTGATCCAGCAAATAGACAAAATGATTAAAAATAGCAAATGGGGAAATAATAAACTGAGAAGTAAACTGGTAGCATCACAGATGAAATTCTCCTTTTCTTTTTTATAGGAAGCACTAATAACATAAAGTAGGAAAGCACTAAAGACCCCAGTCAATATATTGAAATAACACAGAATGTTCAAAACAGGTTTTAGTTAGAAAATAAACATCTTTTCAGAGGTTTCAACTTCAACATCATGAATGCAAGCTGGGTGTCACTAAAGTATCTAGTTTGAGAGTAACCACTTCTTTTTGTTTTCAAATGAAACCATTCAGGTCCTCAGGACTTATGGGCACAGGAAAATAGTCCCTCCAAAGGATTTGAGAGGGGTGTTGAATTTTTTAGCTGCTTCTTATGTTCTCTCTTTTTAGATTATATTTTCTCATGATTCCCCAAAACTTTGTATCCACACTCTTCATTGCCTTCCTGGACTGTTCCAGAGCTCTCTTTTGCATTTTATCCTTAAACTACAATAGTCACCTCTTGAACTTCTCAAATTGATAACCACACAAGTGGATAAGAACTGCTGAGGGATGGGAGAGCAGAGACTGGCTGAAAAACCTGGAATCCTTCCCTAGCAAACTGAGCTGTGGATACACCCCCTAGTTACCCCCTGTGGTAGAAGACCTGACTCCAGTGCAAAAGTTAGTTGGCCAGGAATTTTCCACGGTACTAGGGAGACTATAGTTATATCCCATTATCGTGACCAAGGACAAGCAAGCATCGCCTCCCTACTCTGCAGCTGTACGTAACTAATAAGAGTTGCCAGTAGAAACCACACATAGCCAAGTTGGTGAATCTCTACTTCAAAGTATAAAAGGAGCTCCCCTAAAACCCTGGTTGCTCAGCTTTGGGTAACAATACCCCCGAGTCAGCGCTAATGCTTGCAATAAAGTGCTTTTCTCTACTTTGAGTGCTCAGTTGTCAGTCTGATCACTGTATGGAGGCTCTGCCATAACACCCTGCCCTTGAACTTTGACTCTCATGAGAACTGTGACCCCTGGGTACTCTCAAAGGGAGGTCCCTTCCTCCTATATCTAAGAAACTCCATTTTAACAACACACCCTTTTGCTCCTGTAACCCCAAGCTTCATGCATCACTTTTGTTTAGTTGTTTTCCAATAAATTTGCCATGTGATGTTGGGACAAGGCATCTCCCTTCAAATTCTTTGCAGGACAGATTGCCCTCGCCAGTGCCAGGTACCTGCATCAAGAACCCTTAATAAAAAAAGTATTACCATTTTGATTCATTGCTTCTGAGAAAGCAGATCAGTTACCCAAAGATCTGCTGGGGCCACATGAGATAATTTGGTGAGGGTTCTGCCTCTTGCCACATCTGTTCAGACAGGCTCTGATCTGGAAACATGATGTGCAGCAGTTTTTCTGTCAGTGCACATTGGCCTCTTTGAGTTGGACTAAGTGAACTTCCTTGTGTGGATCATCCAGGCGACCTATCTGATGGTGGGAACAATGCTCATTTTTTGTATATAAAATTAAAAAAGATTCAAGTTTGACTTTTAATGTAGAAACAACCAACTCTCGAGGTTAATCAATAAAGTTCAAGGCACCATGCCTTTGAGTGTCAGAGAACAGGAATGCTGCCATTGATCAGTCACAGGCAGGCCTCCAAGGATGTTTACTTCTCTTCCAAGACAACTGGAAGATACAGGCACTTCTTAGAACTTAAATTTGCTAATCCCCTCACCGCAAGAAGCTGAAGTGTTGGAAATATGTTAAGAGAATTTCTAAGGGATTTGAACAAAAAGATTAAATGCCAATGAAAGAGAAAAAAATAAGAAATAAGAGCCTAAATCTGAAACATCTATATCCACTTAATAGGTGTTCCAGGAAGTGAAAATGGAGTGTTTAGGATTCCTGGATCCAATTTCCACCTGTGCGTGTAGGGAGCCTTCCCTCCACCACAAGCAGTTGTCCAACGCCAACAGGTGTCCAAGAATTTAACTCAATTATGACACTATTTACTGGAGACAGCACTGGGTGAGGGGTTCACCCTCCACTTCAGTGCCAACCCCAGGCCTTTAGTACCTGTGCTTCTGACCAAGGAGGGTCAGATTGAAGAATCCCTCCTTAGACTTCAGATATCCGTTGAAAACTCAAGTTGTTGTCTGTGCTCCTGACTGACGGCTATATAAATCAGAGGTTCCTAGGATGCACTCCTCAGATTTGAATGATTTGCTGGAATGGCTTTTTTTTTTTTAACTTAAAGAGGAAGGCAGGCAAGCAGAAGGCAGGAAAGAAAAGAGAGAAGAAAGAAGCATTTTATTTATTCAGTTGTTCATTTTACTTGTTTCCTCCAAACCCAGGTCCTTGGGCTGTATGTGGACTGCTCCTAGGCACGGACTTAACACCTGAGCCAGATGTTACCCAAAACAGCCAGATGGAAGAGGTGCATACGGGAAAGTATGGGGAAAGGGTGTAGAACCTCCATGCCCTCTCCAGGAGGTCTTCTTTCCCGAAATCACCATGTGATTACCAGCCTAGAATCTCTTCAAAACCCCTCCTTTTGAGGTCTTTCTAGAGACTTCAGGCATGATGATGAACTTATCGGCCATTGACCATTGAATTCAACCTCTAGGCCCTCTCCCAGTTCGGAGGTGGGGATGGGGTGGGGCTGAAAGGTCTAGTCAGGAGGCTGGTTTCTGTGGTATCCAATCTCCAGCCCCATGTGCTTCTGGAGAAGTCACTTTATTACCATAACAAGAGATACCTTATCAATATGCACACATAGGAAACTCCGTGGCTTTGGGAAGCTGTGAGCAAGGAACTGTGGATGAAGATCAAATATATATGAGAAATACATTTTTTGCTCTTCTGAATGACCAAATATATATTTCTTATAAATAATAATATCCAGAGGGGAAGACATTATCAAAAAATGAAGCAGAGAAATGCCACTAAAAGATAGGAATTTCCTAACTGTACTCAGCAAAATGAAAGGTGCAAGACATCATTCATTGAAATTTTAGAATACCAACATCAAGGACAATGATCCTAAGAGGTGAAAGAGAGAGAAGGGGGTGGGCAAGAAAAAGAGAGAGAGAGAGAGATATACAAAGAATCAGAAACCAAAAGAGGCATTCATTACACTTCTCGATGCTATGCTAGAAGTTAGAAAATAATAGAGCAGTATCCTCAAAATCATGTAGGTAAATAATTTGCAACTTAAAATTTTAGATCCAATTGAATATGAGGCAGGATATTTAAGTTCCCGGGACATTATAGCTCCCACTCCAAATTAGCCATCAAAGCACTCTTTGTTAGGAAACACTCTAGGACAGATGAAAACCAGGTAAGAAGATGCTATCTAGGAAACTGATGATCTAATCAGCTTCACAAAGGAGCGGGGCTAGGACTTACAGGATGAGAGCAATAAAAGTCAGACTTCAGTGCAAGCATGGTATTTAATGTAGTTTTCAGCTCTGTCCCAACATTTACAGAGTCATAATCATGCAAATTCTGAAAAATTATGTAGCCAAAAGTAAGAGACGACTCTTTTAAAAGGTGAACCATTGAGTTAGAGAACTGATTTCTTTAGAATTTAAATATAAATAACAGATGCAGAAATGCATGGTAAATGTTTAACGACAAAGTCTCTAAATTATTTAAAAAGAGCTATAACAATAGTTTCTCCATAACTTTCAAAATTGTAGAAAATTAACAAAACAATCAAGTCCTGATTTATAGTGTTTGCCCATTTCATCATGTAAATTTTCTCATCACGGTCAATTTCAAGGTACCAATATGACATCTCTAAAGGTGGAGCTGGAAGATGTGGCAGTAACACCAGATTCAGACTAGAATATGAGTGACTTCAGGGGAAAGCAGCCTAGGGTTCTTCTTTCTAGGGGGCTGACTTCGGTCACGAAGTTTTCCTACCCGCCTGCATCAGGCATCTTGGCAGTGGCAAAGGCAAGACTCTAAACAGGCCATCAGACTACCAGGTGATACATCAGTCCTCTGTCCAGTAGAGATGCTCTAGTTTGGAAGGTGAGACAAGGGCTGATCAGATTTTTTATCTTGCGGGGAAGTAACCTTCAGGCTGTGTCTCAGCCCTGCCCCCAAGTTATGACACAGAAAAGACAGAAATAGATGCAAAAGAAACAATCAAGAGAAGCTGTGAGTAGACAGAGAAGCAGATGGAGAAAGAGGAAGAGTAAAAGAGAAGCTGAGTCATAGCTAGAGTAGAGACGGCCTTTGGAGGGCAGAGCAGGTGGCCTGACCACCAGGGCTGCCTCGGGTGTCCAGGGAAGCCCTTGTTCTAGGTATCTGTGGGGTCTGGCTGTGTGCTGCTGTGCCATGTCTCTAAAATAAAATAACCTTCCATCCACTTGAGGTAACCCAAAGCTCTCTGCTTCTTGTGTGTGTGTGTGTGTGTGTATATATATGAATATACACACATATAGGCCAGGGATCAAAGTTTGGATATCAGGACAATGAACTGTCCCTGGCACTGCCACCCAACTGCCACCCAGCCCAGTGACCATCTGGATCAATAAGGAAAGCCCACGGATGAGTCTGACGTACAAGATGGTTTCGAGTCCTGACTTCATTTCTTACTGAACCTTGGGCAAACTTCTTGTTCTCTCTGAACCAGTTTCATCGTCTGTCAAAGGAGAATTATGTATTTCTAAAAAACAATACACTACACATAAAAATTCTGTGTAGTTTGGATTAAGGATTGGCCTATATCTTTTTTTTTTTTTTTTAGAGGAAAGAAGCAGGAGGGAATGCAGGCAAGTAGGTAGACAGACAGGTGGGATGAAAGAAGAAGAAACATTTCCATTATTTATTTAGTTGTTCATTTTGGTTGTTTCTCGCCGGCTCCGGGTCATAAACCTGGGCCCTTGGGCTTCCTGTGGATTACACCATTAGGAGCCACTGATTTAACACCTGAGCTGCCAGGGCACAGATTAATCTAGATCTTGTTTGTAGTATTTCCAATACCTTGAAAGTAATTGCAGGTTATAGTGATAATAATGATGATGATCATGTTGATGACACAGGATACTACTTTACAAGTTGACTCAACTTGTTTCTGGCAATTAAATTAAAAATTTAAAAACAAACAAATTAAAAATTAAAAAACAAGCAAAGACTCCATTCACTGAGTGTAAAGTGTTTCATTGTGTTGGGCTCTGGGAAAGGGTAGAATATATCTTTGGACACCAAAAACCCCAAGTCATTATTTTTCCTTGAAGAAATATAGCTTGTGACTGTGCTGATCATATTTGAGACATTCTGAGATGAGACTTTATTTTAAATTTTCAAGTTTTTGAGCACTCATAATTAATTCTTTTTTTATTGTAGTAACTTAGATTTTATACATTAAAATAAACTCACATGTATAGGTTTCCCATATGAGCAGGTTTCCCATTCCTCAGATATATGTCAACATACCACCCAACCCTCCACCAAAATCGCCAAGTGTTCTTCACCATTGTCCAGTGGGTTCCACTACCACCCACCCTCCACTTCCTGCCTGCCATTCCCTAGTGGTAACCTAGGTTCTATTGCAAGAGTCCAAGAGTTGGTTTTGTTTCATTGGTTCTTTTGTTTTGTCTGTTCACATTCCACCTATGAGTGAGGTCATCTGGTTTCCATCTTTCTTTCTTTTTTTTTTTTTTTGACTTATTTCACTTAGCATAGTCCTCTCTAGATCCATACATGTTGATTCAAATGACAAGATTTCATCTCTTCTAAGGGTTCTAAGTATTCCACTGTTTTATATGTACCACATCATGATTTAGTCATCTGACTTTGGGCACTTAGGTGGTTTCCAATTCCTAGCTATTATGAACATGGCTGAAATAAACATGGGCACATAAATCTCTGTAAATTAGTGTTTTTGTATCTTTTTGGTAAATACCCAGAAGTGGATAGTGAGATCATATGGAATTTCCATCTTCAACATTTTGAGGAATCACCACACATTACCGTAGGAGTTGCATCAATTTGCACTTCCACCAATAATGTGAAAGTGTTTCCTTTTCTCCACATCCTTACCAACATTAGTTGTTTTCAGGATTTTGGATAATAGCCAGTCTCTCAGGTATAAGGTAATATCTCATTGTTGCTTTGATTTGCATTTCCCTGATAGCCAATGTGTAGGAACATCTTTTCATGTGCCTGTTGGCCATCTGTATATCCTCTCTGGAGAAATATGTCCCCAATTCCTCTGCAAGTTTTTTGATTGGATCGCCTGTTTCTGGCTTATTGAGTTTTATGAGTTCTTTGTGTATTTTAGATATTCAGCCCTTGTCAGAAATATGAAATGCAAATATCTTTTCCCATTTTGTAGGTGTCTTTTGGTTTTGGTGATGTTTTCTTTCACTATGAAGAAACTTTTTAGTTTGATGGAGTGCTAGTTGTTTGTTTTTCTTTTTGTTTCCCTTGATAATGGAGTTGAGTCCCCAGAGGTCTCTCTAAGGCTGAGGTCATGGAATGTCTTTCCTATGTAGTCTTCCAGGAATTTTATGGTGTCTGATCTTACATGCAAATCTCTAGTCCATTTTGAGTTAATTTTTGTGAATGGTGTTAGAGACTGATCAGCTTCATTCTTTTACTTGTGGCTGTCCAGTTATCCTAACACAATTTATTGAAGAGACATTCCTTTCTCCATCATATGTTTTTGGCTCCTTTGTTATAGATTAACTGATTGTATGTGAGTGTGTCCGTTTTTGGTGATTCAGTTCTATTCCACTGATCTGTGCCTCTGTTATTATTCCAGTACCACACTGTTTTGATCACTACCCCTTTGTAGTATAGCTCAATGTCTAGTACTGTAATCCCTCCAGATTCATTCTTTTTTCTCATAATTCCATTGGCTATTCAGTGCCTTTAGTTGTTACATGCAAATTTTAAGAATATTGTGTTCTATTTCTTGGAAATAAGCCCATGGGATACATGGTGATTGCATTAAATCTGTATATTGCTTTAAGTAAGATGACCATTTTAATGATGCTGATTCTTCCCAACCACGAAGCAGGGATAACTTTCCATGAGAGGAGAGATTTTAGAGCTTAGACATCCAACAAGTAGGAATGAATACCCTCTCCTACAGTCCTGAGGGGAGTGCTTCGGTAGCTGTTTCCATGAATGTGTATATGTAGCCATGTTTCTGTCTGCTTAGGTGGGTAGTATAGTGACTCTTTTGCTGTTTTTCTTGAGACAGCTATTTATTGTATGATTATCTGTAAGATACACGTAGAACACATGCATTGCATTTTGCTAATGAAAAACAGTGTTGAAAAAATTATTTTAAGTACACACTTCCTTCTCAATTTTACATTTACAGAAACCAATTGTAATTCCTTCTTTATTTTTAAGAGGAAGGAAGCAGGCTGGAATGAAGGCAAGTAGACAGGCACACAGGAAAGAAGAAAGAGGAAGAAAAGGTAGCATTTATTGTTTTTCGTACTTGGTTTTGGTTGCTCCCTCCTCCCATTAAGAACTTTAGTCCTCAGACTTTCTGTGGACTCTGCTGGAGCCGTAGACTTAATACCTGAGTCACCAGGGCATGTCTGTAATCTATTTTTAAATAGACCATTTCTCTTGAGGAAGATCCATTTGGAAATTTTTATCTTCACTGGGGATCATTAAAGTGTCACCTGAATCTTATCTCAAGTATAAAGAAAACTTCAACAAGTGTTGATCTATACTTTACAAAATCTCTATTAAAAATACTACACTTACTATTTCACTTCAAGACAAGGCCTCTGGCTAACCTAGTCCCACTCTCTTCTGCTCAGACTGTGAAATCATGGAACCACTATTCGTAGTCCTTCTTATCCCCACTTGGCGTCCCACCCAATTTGATGGGCAGAATAATTGATCTGAATCTAGAGGTCGGGCACTATCAAAGTATTCAGATGCTGTAGGAAACAATATGGCAGTTCTACAAAAAAATTAAACATATAATTGCCTTATAATCTAGCAATTCTACTTCTAGGTTTGTGTATACATATGTGTGTATTATATATATATATATATATATATATATATATATCCTCAAAAATGTAAAGTCAGAACTTGAACATATATTTATACATCCATATTTACAACAGTATTATTCACAGTAGCCAAAAGGTAAACACAATCTAAATGTCCATTAATGATAAGTGGATCAATAAAATGTGTATATACATCCAAGGGGATATTATTGTCCCTCAAAAAGGAAGAGTATACTACCACATGGGAAAATCTTAAAACTACTATGCTAAATGATATGTGAGTTACAAAAGGACAAATATATAATTCCATGTATATGAGGTGCCTGGAGTAGTAAATGCAGAGGCAGAGGAGACTAGGACTTACAGGGTCTGGGGGTGTGCGCAGAGGGAACTGGGAGTCACTGTTGAATGGGCACAGAATTTCATTTTGAGATCACGAAAAATTCTAGAGGTGGATGATGGGGATCCCTGCTCAAGAGTGTGAACACACTTAATACCACCAAACCATACACTGAAAATATGTTAAAAGAATATTATCTGCTGTGTCTTTCATTACAATTAGGAAAAAAAGGCCTAAGATTATAGTGATGCAACATGCAATGCTGCCAGTATGCAGTAGAGGGCAAAGGGGTTCAAGCGTCACAGAAAAGCTTGCTCCCAGGTGCTCCTGCAAGCAATTCTGGCCCTGTCGTTGACCCTCCCACACCTACCGCTCTCCTGGAGCCCTGCAAGGCTGGGGTAAGAATGGTTAGCTTTGTCTCTTGTCACTTTCATGAAGAAGAAATAAGGGTTATGTGAGTCTTTCCTAAAGAAGAAATAGTTTGAAATTAAGTTGATGCGCAGAAAGAGACTGGTTCAGATTTTTAATATTTACTATTTTGCTTAGAGTAACCTAAAGATTAATGGCTAGTGAGTGACCTGAAGGTTGTTGAGTTAAGGAGTTGTCTTGCAGGTGCTTGAGGGTTTGACTTTTTTTTCACCTGATTAAACCTGGGCAGTCGTAGCCAGAGTGGATGGTCTGACACTGGGGCATGTTTTCTCCAGCTTTTGTGTTCCTGTAATGCCCTTTAACAACTGTGTAGGCTATTAAAAGCACATTTGTTGTTCCCTTATCCATTTAGAAGTTCTGCACTTGCATGTCTAAAAGTGGGGGCATATCTTATGGATTTTGTGCAACACAGTGCTTGTTCAGTTTCCTTCAGATTCTAAAGTGGCTAAAGAAGGCCATGTGAGATGTAGAAAATGATTAGCAGCGCCTGTGCATTTGATTGCTAAAAGAGCTTCAGCATAGTAGTTGGACTATCTCAAAGAGGCCTTCTCCCAGTTATGAGAGTTGTGTGCATTTTCTCAGCTTTGTTTCCATTCTTGTGAATTTCTAACTCATAAGAAATAGGGGCCTGCCCTGGTGGAGGAGGAGATGGGCTAGCTGCCACATACATCCCAGGGACCCGAGTTCTCTCATTCTGGGCCCAGGGTGAAAAATTACATGAACAAATAAAATAAAGTACTTCCTCCTCTCTCCTCCTGCCTGCCTCAGTTCCTCTTCATTCTCGCCTGCACCTTTTTTTTCCAGGCGAGGTTCAGGCAGGAACGAAGGTGGACAGGCAGGCAGGAAGATGGGGAGAGAGAGGAAGAAGAAGCATTTTCTTTTTTTTTCTTCTGTGCTATGTTATATTTAGTTGTTCATCTTGATTGTTTCCCTTGGCCTCCAGTTCATTGTGTCACAGCGGACTAAACCACTCGGCCACCATTAAAAAAAAAAAAGAATGAATGTAGGAAAAGTCTGTATGTGTGACAGTTAGAAGAATAGCTCTCAGCAGCTGATGCCACTTCACAGAGAGGCACGTGAGCTGCCTCATCTAGTCCTGACAATGGAATCAACCTCCTTCATCATTGCATTTTGGAGTTTAAAATGCCTTCACTTTGGGTTCCAGACAGGGTCAGGTAGATCTCGGTTCAAATCCAGGCTCTATTGCTTATCACTGGGTCACCTTGGGCAAGCCACTTAACCTCGGAGCTTTGTCTCCTCCAGTTGTTAAATAGGGTCAAAAATAACCACATTTTGTTGAGTCGTCGAGTGCATAGAACCAGATAATGTCCAGAAAACATTGCATTCCATGCCAGACACATAGGAAACGCTCAAAACTTGTCCATCATTCATACCATTACGTTGTAAATGTCATTTAACATTCATTGAGTTTTTAACCCTTCATTTTTTTTTTATCATTGGGAGAGAGAAATGAGATGATTAAGTATTCTTTGGCAAGTCATCAAAAGTCATTTCATGGTGTCTTTTGATTTTGACCTTTAATCATAAGCTAATAGGGAAAATCATTCTCTGCTTTTCAGCTACTTTCAGCATAGTAGTTGGACTATGAAAATAATATGGAACTTTATTAAATACAGCTTTCATCAAAAGTTTATGTTCTGCTTTTAAGGTTTTGAATGCAATGTCATAATGTATAGGTCTTGCCTGAGAGAAAGGACCTTTTATTATACTTAGAGAAGTTCAAAAAGTAATCAGTTTCTCTCTTTTCTTTAGAATAAATTCCCAATGTATTAAGCATGGGGAAGAGGTGGGTAAAAGACAGAAGCTGAACTCTCTCAACTCAGGGCATAGCAGATAAAGCATCTGGGTTTGATTCTGCTGCTTTTTTCAAGGCCACAGCTACCAGACTGAGCACCTTGAAGCCAGTTGCTACAGAGTGAAGCACTCTGTGAGATGACAATGTTGAGAATACCTTCATCAGCTCAGGGTGTTTTCAGAGTGCTTGGTGTGGATGGACATAAAATTAGGGTTGACCAATTTAATATTAGAATCTAAGCATATCTCATCCCCTACCCCTCTACCTTTCTTCTTGTTTGAGAAAGACCTTTACAGTGTCCCAGGGGGTCTTCCCTATGTTAGTCTTACACATTTCCAATCATTGCCACCCAACAAAATGTACATCAGAACTTGCCTTCTCTGCTCTGCATCCTCCACTGGTTTCTTATTTCAATCAGAGGGAAATCCCAAGTCCTTACGAGATCTGACCTCTTCCCCTTCCTACTCCCAGAACTCCACACAGTCTTTCTCCACATTTTCCAAGCATGTTCCCACATCGGGTCTTTGATCTAGCACTTTCTGTTCTCTCCAGAAAACTTTTTCTAGACAAATGGTTTTCTCTCATTCCCTTTAGATTTCTGCATGAAGGCTGCTATAAAATGAAACATTTTTTGACCATCCTATGCGAAATATCATTTCCAGTTGCTCCCTATCCCCCCTTATCTTATCTTTCTTTCTAGCCTTTATCACAATCTAACACTTAAATTTATTATTCTGTTATAATCTCTCTTTTCTTATTCCCGAACTAGAATGTAATTTGTATACAAAAATAAATTCTGTTTTGTTCACAACTATGTTCCCAGTGCCTAGAAAAGTTTTTGGCAGAGTAGGCCTTTTATGCCTACCTGTAGGTGAGTATTGTAAAAGTTTTTATTCTTTTTAGAATTAAAAATATTATTGAAGATCTAGTGCTTCATAACATTATAAAGGTTCAAAGTATATACCATTGCAAATCAGCATCTATATATAGTACATTAAGTTTTTATCCTTAAGGTTTTAATAATTGACTCCTTTGGCCTAATTTGCCTACTGCTGTCCCTCTTCCTTTCTGATTTCCCACTAATCTGATTCTATAGACTATTTCGTTTGTTTTCTCTATATACTACACATGAGTAAAATCATATGATGTCTTTTTCCTTCTGACTTATCACTAAGTATAATTCCCTCTAGGTCCAACCATGTTGTTGCAAATGGCAGGATTTCATCTTTTTGTTAGCTGAGTAGTATTCCATTCTGTACACATACCACCTTTTCTTTATCCACTCATCTGGCCATGGACATTTAGGTTGTTTCTAGCTCTTGACTATTGTAACCAAAGCTGAAACAAGCATGGGAGTGCATGTATCTCTTTCAATTAGTTTTTTGTGTTTTAGGATAAATACCCAGAAGTCAATCTCTTCTACACTGTGTCTAATTAAACAATTTGGAGTCTGAGTCTTTTCCCAAAGTCCTCAGAATTCTGTATCTATTGAGTTTCCTCAGTTATAAAGTTCAGGTAATAGTATCTCCCTCCCAGAGTTTTGTGATAAATAGATGAGATAGTACAAATAAATTGTTGAGTATATATCTCTGCACATAGAAAGTCCTTAAGAAATCAAAACTACTTTTATCATTATTTTTTGATTGAGGTAACATGACAGCACTTATTATTACTTGGCAGTGATGTAGATTGCTGTGCCACCAACCTGAAGAGATGGGGGCAGAAAGACAGGACTCATTTCGTTAGTTTCTACGTTTTGGACCTTCCGTGTATATGGGTAAGTGCTGTGGAAAGCCAGATACTCGCTCATGGAATTCTCTATGTCCACCAATACGAAAGTCAGGTAACAAGTCAATGACATTTATTCATGAATCTAGGGTATTCTGTGATTAAAAATTACTTCCATTTAAAAACATCTGTCCACATAAAAACCTGCATGTGGATGTTTATAGTAGCTTTATTCATAATTGCCAAAACAGGAAAGCAACCAAACAAAGAAACTGTGGTACATTTAGACAATGGCTTATTATTCGGTTCTAAAAGAAATGATATATCAAGTCATGAAAAGACATGGAGGAATCTTAAATGCGTATTACTTAGTAAAAGAAGCCAATCTGAAAAGCTGCATACTGTATGATTCCAACTTTATGCCATTCTGGGAAAGACAAAACTGTGGAGACACAAAAATAACAGTGGCGGGTGTGCCCTGGTGGCCCAGCAGAGCACACCCTGGGAGCAGTCCCACATCCATCTCACGTTCCCAGGTGGGAGACCAGGAGTTGGGGGGAACAACCAGTGTGAATAACTAAATAAAAATAAACTGTGTCTTCCTCCTCTCTCTTCCTGTCTGCCTACTCACCTTCATTCCTGCCTACACCTTTCCTTTAAAACAAAAAACAATGGCTTCCTGGAGTTGTGAGGGGGAAGGATAGATAAGCAGAGCACAGAGGATATTTAGGATATTAAAAGCACTCTGTATGGGCTCACAATGAGGAATGCATGTCATTGAACATTTGTCAAAACTCAGAAAGTGTCTGCCAGGAACGAACAGTCATATAAACTATAGACGTTTAGTGATTATGAGTGACTGTAGGCCCACCAATTGTAATAAAACATCATTCTGGTGGGGATGTTAATAGTGGGAGAGGATATGTGTGGGAGCAGGAAAAATATAGAAACTCACTCTCCCTTCCTCTCATTTTTGCTGTGAAACTGAAATTGCTCTAAAAAGTCTTAATGAAAAATTACTTTTCATTTTCTGAAAGCTTCCAGGCTATGAAAGGAGATGTGAGGGATGGTGCTGAGTGTGACCTGGCAACGCGTTTCCTCAGCTGAACTGGGAGGGAAGCACTCCTGGGAATTCTCACTGATCTTAGTGATAGAGACATGGCACAGTCACTGGTTTGGAAATCTGTGAGCCCCATTCTGAAATCAAGTCAAGGATGCAACATACAGATTGGAACCGTATTACAAACTGTTGGTATATACAGTCATATGTTGGCATTACCAAAAAAATAAAAAATCCTACAGAGTATGCCCTGTGCCCTTGTGGGTTAAACCAGGCACAGTCCACATACATTCCAAGGTCCTTGGTTCTAGGCCCAGGAATGCCAAACAGCCAATGATGAACAACAGAATAAAATAAAGTGTTTCTTCCTCCTCTCTCTTCCTGCCTGCCTGCCTGCCTACTTCCCTTCATTCCTGCCTGTATCTTTCCTTAAAAAAAAAAAAAATAATCCGACAGGATTTAATAAACCAAATACTCACTCAACATTATTTGCTGTCTTTCTAGGATTTTGAACTTACCTTCATCATTCATATGCAGGAACAGTGATAAAAGTCGTGGAATTACAATGAGACCTATCAGAAACATTCACATATTTTGTAGTATTTTTATGTCAGTGCCTGGCTGGGCTTCAAAGCTACCAGAAGAAAGGGACTTGATTACCAATTGTTCTAACACGTCTCTAAGAAAGGTTCCTGCAGACTTGCCTTTAACCACAACCACACTGGATTTATCCCATAACCTCCTTTCTCAGCTCCAGAGTGCAGATTTTCGTTCTATCTCTAAACTGAAAGTTTTGATTCTGTGCCATAACAGAATCCAACAAGTGGATATCAAGACCTTTGAATTCAACAAGGAGTTAACATATTTAGATTTGTCTTACAACAAACTGAAGACTGTAACTTGTTATTCACTGACAGGTCTGCGGCACTTAGATCTTTCCTTCAATGACTTTGACACCATCCCAATCTGTGAGGAGACTGGCAGCATGTCACATCTGGAAAGCCTAGGTTTGAGTGGGGCAAAAATACAAAAATCAGATTTCCAGAGAATTGCTCATTTGCATCTAAATACTGTCTTCTTAGGGTTAAGAACTCTTTCTTATTATGAAGAAGGTAGCCTGCCTATCTTAAATACAACAAAACTTCACATTGTTTTACCAATGAATGTAAATTTCTGGGTTCTACTACATGATGGAATCAAGACTTCAAAAATATTAGAAATGACAAATATTGATGGCAAAAGCCAATTTGTAAGTTCCGAGACGCAACAAAATCTTACTTTAGAGAATGCCAAGACATCTATGCTATTACTTAATAAAGTTGATTTACTCTGGGATGACCTTTTCCTCATCTTCCAATTTGTGTGGCATACAGCAGTAGAATACTTCCAGATCCAAAATGTGATTTTTGGAGGCAAGATTTACCTGGATCACAACTCATTTGACTACTCAAACTCCATAATGAAAACTCTACAATTAGAGCACGTACATTTCAGAGTTTTTAATATTCCACAAGATTTTGTCTACTTGCTTTTTACCAAAATGGATATAGAAAACCTGACAATATCAGATGCACAGATGCCACACATGCTGTTCCCTATGTGTCCCACAAGATTCCAGTACTTAAATTTCGCCAATAATATGTTAACAGATGATCTGTTTAAAAAACCTCTCCAATTGCCTCATTTGAAAACACTCATTTTGAAGGGCAATAAATTGGAGACACTTTACTTAGTGAGTTGTTTTGCTAACAACACACCCTTAGAGCATTTAGATCTGAGCCAAAATCTGTTACAACATGAAGACGGTGAAAACTGTTTGTGGCCAGAAACCTTGATCACCATGGACCTGTCATCCAATAAGTTTGCTGATTCTGTTTTCCAGTGCTTGCCCACAAGTGTTCAAATACTTGACCTGAATAATAACAAAATCCAAACTGTCCCTAAAGAGATGACTCAGCTAAAGTCTTTAAGAGAGCTAAATCTTGCATCCAACTTTCTAACTGATCTTCCTGGGTGCAGTCATTTCAGAAGCCTTTCAATTCTGAACATTAAAATGAACTTCATTCTCAGTCCATCTCTGGATTTTTTTCAGAGCTGCCAGGGAGTTAAGACTCTAAATGCAGGAGGAAATCCTTTTCGTTGTACTTGTGAACTAAGAGATTTCATTCAGCTTGAAAAACATTCCGATGGGATGATGGTTGGATGGTCAGATTCATACATCTGTGAATACCCTTTGAGTCTAAAGGGGACTCGGTTAAAGGATGTTCACTTTCCTGAATTATACTGCCACACAGGACTGTTGATTGTTACCATTATGGCTATAATGCTGCTTCTGGGGATGGCTGTAACCTTCTGCTGCTGCCACTTTGATTTGCCCTGGTATCTCAGGGTGCTACTTCAGTGGATACAGACATGGCGTAGGGTTAGGAAGACAATGCAAGAACAACTCAACAGAAATGTCCAGTTCCATGTGTTTATTTCATACAGTGAGCCTGATTCTGCCTGGGTGAAACATGAACTGATCCCCAATCTAGAAAAAGAGGAAGGTTCTCTCTTGATTTGCCTCCATGAGAGAAACTTTGATCCGGGAAAGAGCATTACTGAAAACATCAGAAACTGCATTGAGAAAAGTTATTGGTCCATCTTTGTTCTGTCTACCACCTTTGTCCAGAGTGAGTGGTGCCATTGTGAACTCTGCTTTGACCATTACAATCTCTTCCATGAAAGTTCTGATGACCTAATTTTTATCTTACTAGAACCCATTCCACACTATTGCATTCCTAGCAGATACCCTAAGCTGAAAGCTCTCATGGAAAAGAAGGCATACTTGGAATGGCCCAACGACAGGCGTAAATCAGGGCTTTTTTGGGCAAACCTGCGGACTGCTGTTAGTGTTAATTTATTAGAAACCAGACAGGTGTGTGAACTGCAGACATTCACAGAGCCGAATGAAGTCTCGAGGGTCTGCAATCTCTCTGAGAAGGACAGACTGTCTATAAAATTCCACCCTCCCCTAGGAAAATTAGGGCCTACATCTACTGTGAGATACAAATTAATATAACCTTTATATTGGCAATATCTTTTTAAGTGGAAAATGAGTTCCTTCATGTCAATTCCTGAAGGAGTTTTAAGAATGTATCCTATAGAAATACAAGTTTACAAAGGTTTAAGTAAAGATGTGTTCATCCCATATTGTTCATGATTATGAAAAATTGAATATAATTGAATATATAAATGTCCACGAAACAACGATAAATTCAATAAATCACAGTACATTGATACAATAGACTCCTATTCGGCCATTAGAAGGAGTGAGGTGGCTCTAAGTTTGAATATGGAAAACATATTAACATGTTGGTTATACATTGACATAAAGCCCTGAAGGAATTTATTCTAGAACATTGGGGGAGTGATGGTGGTCCAGGACCTTGGATTACAGGGAGCATTTGGTTTCCATGCTATGTTTCTGTAATGTTGTGATTGCTTAGACTGAATCTGTATTTCTTTTGTAAGTAGAAAAAGCAATAAAAATAATTTAAAATACCTGCACATCCTTTTTTGTTTGTTTTATTTTTCCCTTCAATTCTCCTGAGTCAAAGAAAACAAACGCTCCTGAATTTTGCAAAATCATGTTTCAAAAATAAATAGCATGTTACTTTTCCTATTAGAAACATTTCTGTGACTCACTTACATGATAAAGGAAGAAAACACCTTTAAGATCTGACGCCAATCTTCTCTTGCTTCTGTGCATTCTTTCCCAGAACATTCGATCTTCTATCATGGCCCCAGGCCCTGGCATTTTTCCTGAAATGCCTCTCCCACCTTCGTTCATTCAGGAAATCTGACATGTCTTCAAAGCACATTCTAAATGTTAACTCTTCTGTGAAAGTTTTCTTCCTTCTTCCCCCAAGTATTCTGCTCCTTGATTTTCTATAATACTGTGGACATATCTCTGTCGCCAAACTGATTATGCATAGAGTTTTCCTTTACCATTAGCCCACTAGACTGTGAGCTCCTCAAAGGGTAGGACAGACTTCCCCATCTCCTTGTCTCCCCAGTAGTTTGCTCAGTCCCTGGTTTAGAGAAGGTGCTCAGTGAATATTCACGGAATGGATATTGGGTTAGCTAGACAAACCATATAGGGACTCAACTGAGTTTTGGTTAGATAGTGGGATCTGAAGACAAGCTCTGAGAAGCCGAAGAGGAAGAGCAGGAAGAAGTTAGTCAGGTGAGAAGATAGAAAACTGAAGGATTCCTTAGTGCAACTTCAATCAGGTGAAATAGCCACTATTTGGTTGTTCTTGACCTACAAAAGCATCTTTTTCATCTCATTCACTCTAATAAAACTAATCTCATAAGCAGGGTACACTTACGGTCTGAATCGATTCTATTTCCTTGTAGCTTGTAATTTTATGAATTCTTCATGCTAGTAGTTATTTAAAAACAAAATACTCAAGATGGTCACCTTGAGACCCTAGGGAGAGACTTGGTGTCTAGAAGTCAGATTGTGTTATAATTTGGCCAGAGGCCTGTTTACTCTGGGGAGCTAGAGTTTAGCAGTTTTGAGGCTGAGTGTCTCTCTTTCTCCTCTTGGTCTTTGGTCGAAGGAGAAATCCAAGGAAGCCACAGTGGAGTGAGGGCAGAGGATGGGGAGGAAGACTTTCCTCCCAAGTTCTCAGCACCTGGGTTGCTCATATTCCTGTGGTTCAAGGCTTCTGGAAGAGTCAGACTGACACTAGATGAGATTTTATCAATCTTATGTAAATTACTCAGTGTGAGACTTACCTTTAATGATTAATCAATTGCGACCAGACAAAGAAAGTCACAGCCCTAATGTTACCAGCCTTGAGTTATTCCACGGTAGAGTCCTCAGTTTACTAACAGAGTTTTCAAAATAGAGATAATTGATTACAATTTAAAAAAATAACATGTGGCAACCTTTACATCTCACCTAGCAGAACTTCAACTGCTGTTTCCTCAAAAATTCAGATACCATTCAAAATGTCTTCATATGTAATGGCCACTAGCATGGCTTATAAGAGAAAATGAATTTTACAGGAGTTTTCTGTGGGAACTGGACATACAAATAGCACCCAGCCTCATGCAAACCTCATGATCAACTTTTACCCAGCACATTTCCCATTTCAACAAGTGGCCCACTCCCCTGCAGCAGGAGGTTGACTGGAAGTCAGCAAACTCAGACGTGCTCACGCTGTAATGAAGTCAGTGGGACAACTCTGATCTTTGCTGGAGAATGACTCCAGGTGTTGTGAGCTTGCCACTTCCTTTTTATTTCCTTACCATTTGTCCATCTGGAATTTCTCCATTTTTCCCCGCCAGGAGCCTGAGTTCTGTATCAATGTGGTTGAAGTCATCTGTGGAATGGTTAAGGGCTTACACATCACTGTGCATCGCTGCAGGTAAATGGAGATATTTTCTGGATGCCAACAGACCCCTGTGGTAATGGTTTATATTACTGAACTGTGACTGTACTGAAATGGAACCTTAATCCTCAACTTCCAGGTGGTTTGGAGGGAGAAGCAAAGAGTTTTATTCTAATGTAGGCCCAATATTTCTTTTCTTATCTATTGTAACGGATGATTAGAAAAAAGGATCTATGAGAACACTTTAAAATGGGTGAGAATTCAAGTACAACTCTCATTCTCTAATGGATAAATTAAGGTTTTGAAATTTTTAATGACTGATTCAACCTCAAGGTCAAATAATCTTTGAACTCCCACATAATATTTTTCCTCCCAGTCCACAATAAGATGGCCTTTACTTAATATATTTGATTTTATTATTCAAGATTTCCTTTCCATTTGCAAGGTCAGATCCCTGTATTAGGCCTTTTTCATAATCCACCTACATTGCTCACACTATTTGAGATCTATTCTCTGTTTACAATGTCTCCTCACTGACATGAAATGTTGTATTTTCCACCTGAGTCACATCCATCCTGATGACAGCATCCTTCTTCCACCAGTAACTCACTAGAGAGACTGCTCTTTAGGTCAGCCATCCGTTGTCCCACAAGTCAGAATATGCTCTCTATGCAAAACATAAAGAATGCAGATGGTACTGGAAATACAATGGTTCATCTTGCAATTTTTTGACTTCACAATGGGGTTTCTGATACGCATACACCAGAAACCACATTCTGACATGTGTGGGATTTTCTCTCTCATAATGCTGGGCAGGGGCGGTGAGTCCAGCTCCCACTCATGAGGGCAAACAGTCACACTCTCCAGCATGTCGTGTTGCTAGCATTTGGGGATTTTTAGTGTGGTTTCATATCCCTTCATGCCTGGTTTTCACTTTTAGTATAGTATTCGATAAATTTCATATTCACCACTTTATTGTAAAATAGACTTTGTGCTAGATAATTTTGCCTAATTGTAGGCTAATTAATACATTAAGCTATCATGTTTGGTAGGTTAATGTATCAAGTGCACTTTTGACAACATGATTTTCAACTTAGAATGGATTTATTGGGACATAAGCCATTGTAAGTTGAGCAAAAGCTATAGCTGGGAACCTGGCTTCCCCTGGAGGTTTTGAGAACAGATTCCTCGCTGGTACTCTGCTGGGGAAAGTTCCCACGTTCTCTTAGCTCAGATTTTCACCTGGTGTGCAGTGACACAGATCTCCTTAGCCCTCTACAGGTCCTCTTGAAATGCCACTTAGTGGAGTAGGTCTGATAGTGTTCGTAAGTCCCCACAAGTGGCAGGCACAACTCCAGACTGTGGATTAGGATGTGGTCTATACAGGGACATGTATTTTAACAGCCAGCTGCAGAAACACCACTCTGCTTCACAGACCATGGGGTCATGAACCAGTTCAGCACTTTGTGCTCCAATTAGCCAAGGACAAAGATGCAGCCATTGGAGCAGTTGTTCAGGGTCAAGGTTAGGGAGATGGGTGAGACTTCCTGACCAGCCCAACTCTAGACAGCAGTCACAAATCTCCCTCTTGATTATGAAAGGTACTTGTCTTTGGAATGTGTCTTGTTAGTGTCCAAGCCGCTTTGGGAGTAACTGTTCTAAAAATTCATGCTCATTCTAAAAGTTGTTTTGAAATATTTGAATGAAAATCCAATAGAGTGAATTATAAATCCATTCATGTTTTCGTAGAACATGTCACTATTACCTTTGTCCCTTAAATTTTTGCTCCAATCACATTTCCATGAAGACTTCCTGGATGACCTACTTGAAAATGGCAGCACTCATTATTCACCATCTTTGTTTTTTATTTCTCCAGAGTATTTGCCACCTTTAAATTACTGTATCATTTTTCTGTTAATCTTGCTTATTTTCTGTCTTTTTCCTATAGAATGTGAACTTCTTAAGGGCAGAGATTCTTGTCTTTTTTTGCTCACAGATGTTGTCTCTGCCTCTGCCCAGAACAGTGTCTAGCACAATGCTATTCTTCATGCATCCTCTGGAGGAAACCAAGCTTGCCTGTGGACCCTTTATAGACGGACTAACTCTGCTCCTCTGAAGTCCAGCAGGGAAGCTATGACCCTCTAGTCCAGCCCTTCAATGCTGGCCCATGTTGTCTATCAGGGATATAGCTATTATTCATTAGGGAGTGTTCCTCACCTTCAATAAATGCATTTTTGTTTATAATTTCTGAGATCTGCCATCACTGAGCTGTCTCCTCTTGTTCCTCAGGTCCCAACCCTTAGCTGTTCTTTTTACTTCCTCTTGTTGAGATCTGCTTGATCTCAGGGGCTTTTGTGCATAGCCTTATAACTATTTTAGGAACTGCAAATTATTTGAATAACTGAAAACAAGGTTTAGGGGTACCCCTGCCACCACATCCTCTTTTCTTGTTATTGTATCACCTTTTCAAGAGGAGAAGGGGAGGAAAAAGTGAAAAGAAAATTCTGTGCCAATAAGGCCTCTACATATCACACTTCTATCTCCCTCTCCTGCCCAAGCTATTTGGAGAACTGTCTTTCAATTTTCTAAGTCTTTATTGGGACCTATAATTCCAGGACTGACAGAGTTCTTCAAGTGGGGTACCCTGACCCAGATTCAGACCCACATGGAGTTTGGTCTTCATTTGTTCCATTCAACGTCCTTTCTAAACTTTTACCTTGCATGAAGCCAAACGGATTCTCTGAGGAGCTTTGGAACTCATACTATGGGGTCCTCTTAGAGACTATTGGTTAACTTCTATTTGAGTTGGATGCCTTGGCAAGAAGGTCACTTCTGCTGGCTGAAGTAGTGTGGATCACCCAAGATTGGTTACCAGATTGGTCCTATCATGCTAATACATAATGACTCACACTCTGAATATAAGATGACTTCAGAGGACAGTTTATGAATAGTTTACCACCAACCCTCAGGCTTGAGACACCTGTGTGGACCAGTATCATCCATATTTTGACTGTAGTGCCACCTCTTGTCTGCTGCACCTGAGGATGGCAGAAATGCTGTCAACTTTAATATCAACTTCACTCTGCACCCCAGCATGTCCACCAGCCTCTGGCATCCAGGGTAATCACCGCCATTGCTATAGGCTCTGAGCCATGTATTAGGTACCCCTTCAAGGATGACTTTCAAAACTAAACACCGATGGGCCTTCCAGTCAATGTCTTCTCTTACTCCTAATAACATGGTAATATCATGCTCTCCTTGTCAGTCCTAAGCCATGTTGCTGAGCCAAGGACATGTTTGGAGGAGTGGGACTAGGCCTCTCTCATCACACATGGAGGCTTCACTTGCCCTCGCTGCTCCTGCTGTGGTGTCTGAGAGGCAAGGATTCAGTCAACCATGAAGGAGCTTCTATGCCAGGAGTGCAGTGATTACTACTTCATGAGTCCAAGAGAAGACATGGCTGCAAAATGCCTTGTTCTATGTCTACACATTAAAATATTGAAGGGTTAATGTAACAGAACCAGAAAGCAAATACTTGTTCACATTTCTATATACTCTGGTGAAGACCTGCATAGAATAGCACAGAGCCAACTTTGGAGCAAGTCACTGGGAAGCCGTGTGGATGGATGATACGGCATCATGAATAATAATGTTGCCAGCATTACAGACATGCTATTAGGACACAGTAGAGACAAGAGGATTTATGGTGTTTAATGCAAACAGGTTCTGAAGAGTCATGTCTTTGTGATTAATTACAACATGGCTTCCATTTTCTCTTGATGGGAGATCTATAATTGACCAGGAATAATGCATTGGACAATAAAATACCAAAGAGATGGTGCTTTGGATTTGAATAGGAGGAGCTGGTTCTTGAACCATACAAAGAATCTTTCAATATATCAAGTGAATAATAAATACATAAGTAAATTCATCTCTGCCCATCTTCATTAATAAGTCACAAGATCTCACATGGAGCCAAACATTAAAAATTAAATTCTTTTTGGAAACACAAATCAAAACAACAATGAGATATCACCTTACACCTGAGAGATTGGCTGTTATCCAAAAATCAGGAAATAACACATTTTGTTGAGGAGGTGGAGAAAAAATAACATGTTTACACTGTAGTGGGAGTCAAATTGGTGGACTCTTTATGGAAAACAATTGAAAGATGAAGTTCAAAAAGTTGAAGATGGAAATTCCATATAATCCCACCATCCTACTTCTGGGTGTTTATTCAAAAGATTAAAAAAAGAGAGAGATTTATGCCCCCTTTGTTTGTTGCAGCACTACTCACAATAGCTAAGAACTGGAACTACCTAAGGGCCCAACATCAGATGAACGGATCAAGAAGATGTGGTACATATACATGATGGAATATTACATAGCCCTTAGAAGAGATGAAACCCTGTCATGTGAATCAACATGAATGGAACTAGAGGGGATTATTCTAAGTGAAACAAGTCAAAAGAAGAAAGATAGATACCAGATGGCCTCACTCATAGGTGGAATGTGAACAGACAAAACAAAGGAACAGATGAAACAAAACCAACCCTTGGATACTTGCAACAGAACTGAGGTGACCAATAGGGAATGGGAGTGGGGAGGGGACAAGTGGTGGAGTCCACTGGACAATGGTGAAGAACACTTGGTGACTTGGTAGAGGGCAGGATGTGCTGACATATATCTGAGAAATGAGGAAACTGCACATATGGGGAAGCTATACTTAAGAATTTATTAATTTGTAAAACAAAGTTACTGCAATAAAATTCTAAAAGAGTAAAAAATGTCAAATTATTCATATAGAGGAAACCCTGCGCTGCAAAAAATATTTTCTCAGGGCCCCACGCACCTCAGAGGCATCTCTGAGGACAAAATCCTGGCTTATGCAGCAGCATGTGTTTCACTTCCATCTCTTGACTTATTTCTCTTGTACAAAAACGTGTTTCCATTTCAGAGTAAATTTTGTCTCAAGTGTTAACATGTGATGTGGTAAAAATCAGTGGTAAGATCGATGGATCTGACAAATTAGAAAAGGAAAACGTTCATACCATAATATTAAGGTTTTTGGATGTTTCGTGATTTTCATTCAAAAAATGTTCAAAGGAAAGAGGCATTTTGAGTTTTATGGCATGATGGGTTAACACATCACATGAATTCTCTCCATCGGGGAAGCTATATTTTGTTGTTGTACCTGAGGACTTTCTAAACCTAAGGATCTGACGTGTTTAACTTCTTGGAAATAGTGTCTTTAGGCCTGGGTCAGGGCTGGGAGGCCAGAGGAAGATACTGAAAGAAGCTGTATGAAGTTGGATATAATAATAATTCCTTAGGAGCAACGTCTTCTGAGTCTGGGACTCATTTTCTCTGAGCTGCATCAGTTCTCAAACTCCTCCTGGTTTTTTCTTTTCTGGATAAGGGTTGAATTGTCTTCATGATGCTGTCTTAAGTATCTCAGCCAAGGTGTAACAATACAAATTGCTGATCCTTCCTGGGCTAATGTGTGCCAACCACTGTTCTAAGGTTGTCATGAGTTATACTTACTTCTCATAGACTCAGGAATTAAATTTGATCACAATTCTTATTTAACAGATGAAATAGCCAAGGAACCAAAAAGTTAAGGTTTCATAGCTAGTAAATACAGAAACCCAAGCATTCTGATGAGAGAGTTTGCTTTCATACTCACTCTGCTATGCTGCCTTCCTAGACCTTAATAACCAACCACTGGCTTCTCTCATAGTCATCCTGGAAATGCTTGTCTCTGTTAGACACTACTCTTGAAGGGGTATCTTGATGCTTCACAGCAGTTCTTATTCTTTAGAGTGCAACCCAAAGGCTGCCAGTCCTCACCAGTCTGTGACTACAAAAGAAGGCACATCAACATCAATGAAATTCTTATTCTTATCCCAACCTTGTAATGCAGGACCTTCTGTAAAGATCCCCCTGAGCATGTCTCTGCAATCTCAAGGCACCTTGCTTGTGCTCACACACCACACTGCCAGTTCCACTCATCGACCAGTACATAGTCTATTCTAACTATGTGAGGTGGCTAGATCTGGGTGGAAAGACATTGCTGAATGGAAGTGCCTTCTAGATGATACCAATGTCCTTGCAAAAGGTGCTTTCTTCCAATAGTTCTAAATCCATTTTGCTTTAAGGTGAAGAACCAAGCCTATGTCATGGTGAGTTGGATATCTGTCTCCTCTACTGTCCCTCTCTGTGGCTCAGGTACAGGCTATGAGAGCTGTGGACCTGCGTTCAAGACCAGGGCAGTGGTGAGGGAGCAATTTCTCACCTCAGAACTGGCTGTCACCTTCTTAGCATCTCAAAGCTTCAATGCCAGGATCTAGAGGTTCACCGAGTCAACAAGCTCAACATCACTGACCAGAAAGATGCAATCAAACCATAACGTGGTATCACCTTAGACCTGTCAGAATGGCTATCATCAAAAAGACAAGAAACACGTGTTGGTGAGGAAGTAGAATGCATTGGTGGGAATGTAAATTTGCATAGCCACAATGGAAAGTATGGAGGTTTCCCCAAAAATTAAAAATAGAATTACCATATGATCCAGCAATTCTACTTCTTGGGTATTTATCTGAAGAAAATACTAACTCAGAAAGCTATAAGCACTTCCAAGTTTGTTGCAGCATTATGTATAATAATCAAGTATTAAAAACAACCTAAGTGTCTATTGATGGATGAATGGATAAAATGAATTGTATACACACACACACGCATACATACATGCAATAGAATACTATTCAGCCATAACGAAGGTGGAAACTTGCAACAACATGGATGGATCTTGAGGGTATTGTGCCAAGGGAAATAAATCAGTTAGAGAAAGACAAATACTATATGGTCTCCTTTATATGTGGAATTTTTTTTAAAAAAACAACCTCCTAGATACAGAGAACAGACTGGTGGTCTCCAGAGGCAGGGTTCAGGGTGGGAGAAATGGATAAATGATCACTTCTATTCATGAAAAGAAGTAAGTCCTGGGGATGTAATTACAGCATGATGACTATTGTTAATAATATGATATTGCATTTTTGAAAGTTGCTAAGAGATTAAATCTTAAAAACTCATTAGAAGGAAAATTTTTTAACTATGAATTATAACAGACCTATTGTGGTGATCAGTGCACTACAAATATTGAATCGTGATCTATAACTAAAACCAATGAAGGTTATGTTTGTTACACCTCAGCTAAAAAACTTGGGGGCCGTATTGAGTGCAGCATTATTTACAAGAGCCAAGTATTGGAAACAACTTAAAATTCCATCAACAGAGAAGTGGATAAAGCAGATAAAGGTGCAGTCTATAGACATAATGAAATAATACTCAGTTATTTAAAAAGGTGAAATCTTGCTATCTGCAACAGCATGGATGGATCTCGCAGGAAGTATGCTTGGTGACATAAGTCAGGAGGAGAAAGACAAACATTACATCATTTCACTCACATGCAGTATATAGAGAAACCAGCCAAACAAATGAACTAAATCAAACAAATAGAAAATGAATGAGTGGTTACCAGAAGGTAAGGGGCGGGAGGCTGGGGAAATCAGGTAAAGGATCAATTATATAGTAAAGGTTAGAACTGGCCTGGAGGTGGTAAACAATACATTATGTACAATTGTTGTTGATAATGATGTATACCTGAAACCTATATAATGTTATGATGCAATGTTTCTGCAATTTGAAAAAAACAAAAACAAAATCGGACATTCCTACCTGCTTTGGGCTTACTTAAAAATAGTTACCAATTTAAACTTGGACAATCCTACCAGTGCTTTGAATTTATTTGAAAGTAATAATTTAAAATCTAATGTCGTATTCAATGACTGTTAGAAAATAGATAAACTTTCAAATAAAAAATTGGAATTGGAAGCCTATAAGTATACTACACTATTAACTACTAAATCTAAAAAACCACCAATTTTTTTTTATTAGAAGTGACTATGACTACATATATCCATACATCTCCAAAAACTTCATAATTAAAGAGGCACTAAGGAAACAAGAAATACTGTCTAGGCAGTACAATCAAAACAGTACCATATAGCTAGCCCATAGATAATCAACCCAATGAACTGGTCATTTTTTATGTAACTATTATAATAGGAAAATTAAAATTTATTCCTTTCAAAACCACGGTCAAATATTCATTTGGGCTCCTTTTAATAAAACTTTTCTTAAATGTAAGAGTGAAGAAAAATCACTACATCTTTTGATACATCCTAATACATGGGTGCGAGTGAAATCGTGAATAATTAGCCAATTGGGCAAAAATAAATTTTGGTACTTTGCCATTTCCCTGTCCAGTTTAGATACACTATGGTTTCCGGAGTCATTATTATGCAAAGCCCATAAAGTAGCCTCATCTTTTTGAGCCTTTCCAATTTACATGGCACATCTGAATGAAAAGCTGAAAACAGTTTAGCTTTTTTCAGAAGCTCGGAAAATTGGCTCTCCCAAGCCACGCATCTGGTTTAGATAAACAGAGTTGAACTGCATGTGCTACATCACACCAGATGAAACCAAACCAAACTCTCTCCACAAAACTCGAGCAGCATCTGGCATCCCAAATCAGCAAAGCTGGGGTCTAGACTCAGTGTCTCTCATGGACTTGATTGTTTCACCACTCACTCCTACCCTTCACGGGCTCTGGACCACTCCAGGGGACAAAGACTATGAAACAATCACTTCTCTCTATTCCTTCCCAACTCTCCTTTCTTACCTCCAAACACTCGTGTCCGCCGCCCCCCC
>RJWH01008222.1:0-32495 GCA_004363575.1 Solenodon paradoxus
AGGTGGATGACGTCAGAATAAGGGATGCAACCCCCACACCTGGATTCACAGGGCCAATCCCCAATTGCCACATAGAAGCCCGTGAAATTCCTCTGCTTAAAGAGCCCGTCCCCCTTTGTTCTCGGCGCGACTTCCCAGCCCACGACTTCCCCGCCCTCTGCGGACTTGGGAGTTTCGCCCGGGTGTGCAAACCCCAATAAAGCCCTGGCTATTCGACATTTTTTGTCTGATTGAGCTTTTCTCCTCGCGGAGCCCAGAAAAACCTTACAATTATGTGGTGTGAGAGGCTGGGCTCCCAGGGGGGGTTCTGATACCTTCCCCTGGGGAGGTAGGCAAGGAGTCCCGTGCATCCTGACCAAAGCAGGAGGCTGCACTTCGGTTAATTTCAGGAGAGGGTTTCCCACAGAATCTTCTAGTGCGTTTTTCTAAAAAGGCGAATTCATATGGAACCACGTGGGCATCCATAATCTTATCATTACTATGGTGACACTCCCTGAAGCCTTTTATTTTCTTTAGACTAATTGGATGTTCAAAGATGAAAAGACAAGGGGGGGATAATGACTTTCTCACCAGCACAGAAAGAAATATGGCCAGTAATTTGAAAATGGAAAAGTAGAGGTAGAGCTAGAGATTTTGAGAAAAAAAGAAGAGTTAAATATTTTAATATGCCTAACATGTAATACATCCAAAGGCTGGTACAGCTTCTATTTTAAGTTTCTCAGTAGACAATCTGGTGTCTGTCTGAGTCCCCTGTCATTGCTCCCAAACAGCACTTCTGAGGACTACACCACACACATACATTCAGGTCACAGTGCCTTCATAGTTCTATAGACGTGGAGATTGAGTTTATGAAACACAGAGAGACTATCACACTGAATTTCCAGTGGAAAATGTGTGGGCCCAGTATTTAAAAGGCTGACCACTGGATATTTATCCACCAAGCATTCAGGGCCAGGTAAAGAGACACAAAAGTGAATGCATTCCTCTCTGATGGAGCTCACTGCCGGAGGGCAGCTGGGGTGTGCACCCCCACTACACTCAGTAGGTGCTGACAGAGCTATACACAGAGGGTAGGGGTCCCACTGAGGACTTCACAGCTGAGCTCATCCAAACCTCTAAATAGAAGATGAGCAAGTACTTTAAGATCTTGCTAAGCTTTCAAATGACATTTTCTCCACTAACTGTCACAACCTTTAGATCAGTGGTTCCCACATGGGGTTCCATTTACCACTTTTAGTGTAAGAATGCACTAAGTGTGAGAATGAAAAAGCAATAAACTGAGTTCAAATTGTGGCTGAGGAATTTAGGAGCCCAACCTGTGTGTTATTCAGCTTTACTTTCTTCCTCTGTACCTAGATGTCTTCTCTAGACAACACATCTAGTAGTTCTGAGGCTGAGAAGGATATACCTTTAGCAGCCTACCCTGTGCTTGGTCTCTATGGAACATACCATTATTTTCTTGTCATCGTCCCCCTTAGAGCAACAATCCCTTCCTCAGTGGCCCTCTCAGTTGGCTGAACAGCAGCCTGTTTGAAGACTTCTAGTGAGGGGTAACTCCTGTTGTGCAAAGAAAGCCTGTTCACGTTGGGCCGCACGCACCATCAGCATCAAGCATCTATGGGCATTTACTCGGGGAAGCCCTGTGCACATGGTTCCTCCCTCCAGGAGGAGGTCCTTGCTCACACTGACCCAGCAATTGCTCCTTACAACTTCACTGTGAGTCTATGTCTTCCTTTCTAGAGCAACAGAGAACAGATCTACTCCTTCATCATCCACCTGTCAACCCTACATTGTAGGAAAATTCCCCAAACCCTGATGATAAAAGGCCTTGAGGGAAGAGAGAGAAAGTGGGGAAGTAGCCAGGCACTGGGGGGTGAGCTGGAGCATGTCCCTCAGCTGGGATGGAAAGGAGGGAGGCATGATGGAGATTCTGCATAGTATCTGCAGCTCCAAATTGGAATGTACTCAGTCGATAACTCCTCTTTAATGCACAGTTAACTCAATAATGTAGATGAAATTCATACATTAGGAACCAAATAAATTTCTGAGGAATTTTCTTGATCTATAATCATCAGTTAAAGTATTGTTCCTGTGAGAAACTTCAGTCTAAGGACCAAAAGACCCCATTTTGAAATGTGACCCATTTCTGCTTGTCCCTGGTCTAGTTTGGGACCCCAAAGGCTAGAGAGTTCTAGTGCCTCTTCTCTCTGGATGAAGAGGTGACTTCAGAGGGGAAGATATTCTTTTCATATACAGCCTCTGAGAACCTCTCTTCTCCTTTTAAGAATATCTGCTGTTCCCCTCAGCATCACTTAGAACTAGGCTGACCATATTTCCCTGAGACAAAAATGTAATTCTATGAGATGGCAAAAGTGGGATGGGGATACCCGCTGATAACTAAGGGGAGGGGGGGAGGCGGAGCAATCTGAGCAGGAGCAGAGCAGCCAGGCCAGCAATAAGTAAGTGCTATGTGATGCCATTCAGGGATTACACAGTAACACAGGTGTGACTTCATGCAAATGGCCACGGCCAGTGGTATTTGAGGTGAAAACCAAATTTGGTTTTGGAAATTTGGAAAAATTTTATAATCCCCACTCTAAACGTCCCGCCTAAAATACATGCTGCTTTAACCATCCCAGTGCCAAAAATCCCAATAACACTATAGTGCCAGAGATAACCACAACACTGCCAGAGGTAACCTCCATAGTGCCAGAAATAACCCTCAATTACTTACCTTCAGTTTGACCACACTGCAGTGTTCTGCTCCCTTTGAAGAAACAGGTGCATGGAGAGCAGGGAAATCTCTTCCCTCATGGTTCCTGTTTCCTCACAGCAGGCAGAACAGCAGTATCCACTGTGGCCCACTTCAGTCAGTGCTGGCAAGGGCCCATCTGTCTTTAACATGACAAAAAAGGGGCAGCTGATTTGGGGGCCCCTAAATAGAGTGGGCCTGAGGCAGCTCTTTTGCCCCACATTAAAGACAGTTCCAGTTTGTTTAAAAAATGGAGAAAACCAACATTTATATTAAAATGACAGGAAAGTTGGGAAATATGAAAACAACAGTACTGTCCGATTTAAAATGGTATGCATGATTAGCCTTCTTAGAACGCACACTGCGTCTTCTTAAACACCTGGGCTGTACAGAGTTACTGTGACTTATGTAAAGGCTGTGCACAGCTTTGGGTCTGGAGGATTTGTTTCCACAAATGTAACTGGGCCTCAGTCGTTTCTACACTTTCCACTAATCCTCCTGAATCACCAGGGAGAAGAACTGGGTAGCAGCTGGCTCTTTGCCACTTCACAGCCTCAGAACAATGCTGAAGGGTAATAGCCTTGCATTTCATCCCTTTGGCTTAGCTATTTAATAAAACACCAAAGCAGCTTAGTGAATGCTAAAATGAAAACAAACCTGGGTTCGGTTTACTATTAAGAGCCAGGGAGGTGAGCTTTGATGTCTTTTAAACAACAGGAGAAGCTGACAAGGGGTGCAGGAATCTTAATAGCATTACAACTATTTAAGCCAGAGCTTCGCTGAACCGTTTACAAATCTTGTAATCCCCTCCATTCCTGAAATGAACAAACTTCATGTAAATAAGGGATCAACATCACACTGCAGAGCACACCCAGCCAGAGAGGTCCACCGCTGGCTGGCTTCTCTTCCAGGGGTGTATTTTCAGCACTTCCCTAGTCCTTCTCTTTTCTCCCAACAGGGACCAAAGACCCCATCTCAATTTACAATTTTACTGTGGTTAGTCAATGAGTTCCTCTTGAATGTACAAGACAAAGGACAGAGATTGTACCCTTCTCCCAGCTCCACGCTGAGCCCTTCATGGACAACAAGTATTTACTGAGTAAATGATGGGGTTCTTACACTTGCTCCCCTGCTCCCATCTATTTTTTGCTCTTTTCTCTTTTCCCCACCAAAACGTGTCTGCCCGAAGTGCCTTGCTAAGTGACAGTTGAGAGGTAATGAGCAATCATTATTTAGAAAGCGCTTCTTAGTATTTTAAATAGGAGCTTTGAGGTTTTTAATTCTAATGGAAAATATATTTCAGACACTGTGATTCTAGAGGCATTTGGCAGGATGTTGGGGGAAGTTTTTCTTTACCTCTAAATTCACTCTTTCAGTAAGTAGACTTGGGCAGTCTCTATGAATTCCTCTAAAATTAAAAGAAATAAGACATCTTTACCCAAGAATGACACAAGATCAGATCATTTTCTAAAGCTCTTTGGAGTGGGTGGTCCTCGTGTTGGTGCCCCAGGACCAGTGCCAGGCTCAGCGACGACTGGCAGAGGAGAGAAGCTGGTCAGGGACTCCTAAGAACAAAGAAGTTGTGTCCTGGTTATCCTTTCTCTCCGTGGATCTAAACTATCCCGAGGAGAATGAGTCCTCCTCTAAAATGGATTCATAGAAGTGCCCGCAACTAACTCGACTCAACAGGGACTTGCTTACAGTTCAGGATTGGTTTCTCTTGGATGTGCTGAATCTCCTTGACTGAAATTCTGGGATAGAGGGAATTCTTATCGACAGAGTCCCTAAGTTCTATTAATTAAAAAATGAATAACTCTGAATCTGGATATTTAAATTACTGGGCTTAAAATAGGTTGTATTTATAATTAAAACAAGATAATGAACTGCACAAGAGTAGCTGTTTTTAATTAAAGACTTTAAAAGTTGACCAACATTGGGTACTTAGGTTTATCATTTTTCTTGGGTACAGTATTTAGAAGGCTGGCCTCTCCTTATTGATCCAGTAAGTTCTTAGTGCTAGGCAGAGAGACACAAAGGTGAGTAAAACTGGGTTCCTCTCCATTAGAGGTCAATGCTGGCGGGCAGCTGGGGGTGCACACCCACCCTCACTCTGGTAGGTGCTGACAGAGCTGTATACAGAGACTGGGGGGGGGGCCACTGAGGACTTCACAGCTGAGCTCATCCAAACCTCTAAAGAGATGATAAGGAAGTTTCTTAAGATCTTGCTGAGTTTTCAAATGGCATTTTCTCTACTAACCACTACTACCTTTAGATCAATGATAGCCGACTGGGGTGACTTTGCTCCCAAGGAAACTCTTGGCCATTTCTGAAGATATTTTTGGTTGCCACAACTGAGGAGGTGCTAGATGAATCTAGCGGGTTGGGGATCAGGTTTGCTGCTAAATATCTTAACAAGGCACAGGGCAGCCTCTATAACAATGAATTTATCTGGCAGAAAACATCAACTTTAGATGACTTATTTTGTGCAGATAAAGCTATTGGCCACCCAAGAAGATGGATAATGACACATGCATGACCTCACCCACTAGAGGGTGACCTTGCTGGGGTGCTGGGATCATGGACTGTGTCTGTAGCCTCAAGTCCCAGCACTTTTTTCTGAATGAGTGATTATATAAGCAAATGGATGCGACTCTGTCCACTGGCCAGCATCCTCCAGTCTTGGACAGACCAGTGTGGTGGGAGAGCCCATGTTCACATGAGAAGGCAACCTCTACCCATCCTGCATCTGCTACCCTGTGGAAGTGCAGGTCCCACACAAATTGTTCCATATTTGCGCAAGAATCAAGTAATCTGGACTTTTTATGAGGAAACAGCCCAATTTCTAAATGTTGATGACTAATTTAAAATTTGAAAGTAAAAAAATAACAGTACAGAAAGATATAACACAGGTCTGCAGTGCCTGTCCTTTCTGATCAAATTAAACTTATAAAAGGCAAAGATTGTTCCTGTCCTTGCCCAGAACCAAGAGCTTGTCACCTCAAAGGCTTGAACAACCCCAGCAGAAGGACAATGCAGACCACCAGCTCTGTGAACAAGACAGAAAATCTGGAATACCATCTGACACTCCTCTGCTGCTGGTTCACTTTGTGGTTGGAAAATTCTTTGAGGCTGAAAACACGTTATCCTTAAACTCAAGAGTTCTCAAAAATCAGGAAATTCCAAAGTCAAGGTTCCTTTTGCAATAATCACACATGCTATTTCCTTGATTTGGGTACACACAGCCTTTCGTTCCATTTTGTTTGGGGCATACCAGAAAGTTCACAGGATGTGAGACAGCCTGGAGACCGGCTCTGCAGACGGCCGCTGGAATAGTCAGACCCTGCATTTCCTCCCCTTGGAGCACTGTCTCACTGATTTCTCACACTCAATTCAACACCTAAGTGTTTTTGATTCAGTTTGTAATTCTGTACAAAAAATAGTCAACAAAGGTCTATTTTGTAAGAGAGAACAATACACTCAAGAATTTAGACTATTACTATGAAGGTTACAGAAATTTTGGGGAAGCGTCTGTTAGACTGGCCTAGGGACAAAAGCAGCAGCAGTGGCCATACCTGGGAAAGGTGGCTGACATCAGAATAAGGGATGGAACCTCCATACCTGGATTCACAGGACCAATCCCCATTCACGACGTATGAAGCCTACGAAATTCCTTTGCTTAAAGAGCGGTTTTCTTTGTTCGGAGCGACTTCCCCAGCCCTCGTTCTGCCGACTGGGGAACCCCGCCCAGGTGCGCAAACCCCAATAAAGCCCTGGCTATTTGACTTTTTGTTTAATTGACTTTCTTTCCTCGCGGAGCTCAGAAAAAACCTTTCAGCATCTGCTCAAAATCCTCTAATGTCTCTCATGTCACTGAGGGTAAAGCCAAGTTCTTACAATGGCCTTTGAGACCCCACATGGTCAGTTGCCAACTTGCCTTCTAACCTCATCTACTACTCTACCTTTGTCACACTAGTCTGGTCAGACCAAGCACACTCCCACCTCAGGACCTTTGCACATGCTGTCCCTCCTCCCCTATCCTCATGGCTAACACCCTCACTTCCTTCAGGTCTCTGCTCACATATTATATGGAGTGGCAGTTCTGTCTTAAGGTAAATTGTTCAGTGTTTCTAAACAAAGATGATCTGAAGACTGTCTAAGAGAAAATGAAGGGTCAAAGAAAAGGGAAAAGGGAAAAACCCAAAGAGAAAGACAGACAGACAGACAGATAGAGATCAACTTCAGTATATCTCATATAAAAACAGTGGTTCACCAATAAATGATAACTGCTGAATGGCTGAAAGGTATACTGATGATGTTATCTTGATCTGGATGCTGGCTGCAGTAGGTATTACATATTCAGTGTGTGAAAAGACATCAAGTTGTATATTCATGATATATGCACTCTTCTCAATGTATATATCAATTAAATATACACCCATACCTAGCCACCCTTTCTTCCAACATCTGAGAGCAAAACATAGCATCCTGATGAAACCTAAGGAACTAATGTGCATTTCCTCTCTCTATGAAAGACTTACCATCCCACAGTTGCCCGGGTCAGGATCATATCAAACAGCAATATTGATAAGCCAGCTGTGATTACCTGCAGAAATAATTGCAACAAAAGGTCATCAGAGCAGCAGGACTTCAGTAACTGTCTCCAAAGTCATTTTCAGATCCACACTAGCCATTTCCTTTCCACCTTGTGTCCTTTCCCCACATACCTCCTAGTCCCCTCTATTTAGTGCCGCTTCTGAGCAAAGCATGTTGGTGTGGAAAATGTTAAGTCCTAATCTGCTTTGGAGGTGGAAATCTCCAGAGAAGCATTTAACTTCCACATTGTTTAAAAGGAAGGCACACAGCCAGCAGCTCACTCATCTCTCGGGAGGGGCATAGTGAGAACCCTCATTTCCATCCTGTCTCAGCTCTCTCTGCAGAATTCATTTCAAGGTCAGTGGTGCTCATTCGTCTGCTCCCAAATTCTCCAGATGAAAATGTATCCACTGATCTGCCTTCGACTGTAGCACCACTGTCCTAATATCACACGTTCTAAGAAACCAGGTGTTTCCTGGGGAAGGGCACCAGTAAATTGTTAATCAATTATTTGCAAGTATCTAGAAATCAAAGGAGAGGAAAGAGGTTGCCCCTGCCCCGGCCTCTCCATCTAGAAATTACTCAAAAGTCTCACAGGAACGGCAGTAAGGAACTCATTCCTGCCATGACTAAATAGTTGGCACAGAGTGTGTCTGAACCAGAGTCAACTTTGTGACTATGTGGGACACTCAGGGAAAGATGATTATTGTGTCCAGAATTCTGCATCCTGAAATGTAAAACAGCCTCCATGAGGAAGGTCATGCTAAGTACTTGCTTTCTTGCAATGACATGAAGTAAGCAGCGGTTTGTACTGGGACGGGCCACTCAGGCTGGAGGCCCTTGGCCATGTCAACTACCATTGCCTAAAGGACTTCCTGTGTTGTCATGGAGACCTGTGCAGGTCTCCAAGCTGGGAACATGGCAGCGACAGATGGCGAGAGTAAATTTAATGAGTCTCCTCTCTATTCATTTACCATCTCCAAAAAAGTTCTCAAAATATAAACTGGGAACTTCCATATACAAACTTTGTGAGATGTGAAACCCCTGAACTTACCCATTTGGGGCCACTTTCTGTTTACTTTCCTTTATAGATTTGGAGCAAAAAAACTTTGACAACAAAAAAGACCTGTGTACGCTTTAGGAGCAAAGGAGAAAGGGCTACAGGTTTAAGAGACCATTGCACAGCAGAACCCAAAGTTTAAGGGGAACAATTTCTCCAAATGCTAAGTGGGTGGGTTTGTCTTAAAGAGCCTGATAAATGACAGCTGTTCACCTTTTTGGACAAACCTTTCACTCAGGACTTTTGCATCTATGATATAAATGAAGTCGGTTTAAAATTTTATCACCTTGCAATTGTCTAGTTTTGGAAACAAGGTTATATAATCCCATCAGCTTATTCTCCTGTAAAGGCTCAAAGTGAGCTCTACTGTGGAAAGGAACCCTAACTTGAATGTCCCTGGACCTGGAACTTCTAGTTGGATGTGGTCTAGACGAAAGACACCAGTCATAATGGCCACTGGTCTAGTCAAATCTTCTCTTTCTCCTTACTTCAAGTTTGCTATTTTCAATTGTTACAAAAATGCATTTCATCTAGGTTTCCTAATTTATTAACATTTAGCTGTTTGGAGAAATATCTCACTGGTGCCTGTTTTGCTCACCTTCCTTTTTATTCTTACGTTTATAGTCATTTCCCTTTAGCTTGCTAATCCTACTTTTCTGTTGAAATTCCTGGGATAGTGCCACTAGAGATATATTTCTTGGAATCACTGAGTCAGGCTCCGCTCACTACGGAGCATGTCCCATGTTGGTAGCTTGACAAACGGAAAACTTCACATTTATGAAGGGCCCACATTCTTCACACTCTCTTCATTACCTTTGCAAGTTTTCACCAGATCCTTTTTTTTTAAAAATTACAACTTTATTGAGGAATATTTGAAAAATATAGTTAGACATGTGGAGTTAAAGCATTAAATATATGCGCATACGCACAGGCTTCTTTGACCAGCTGCTCCCCTCATTCCCTGGCTGCCTCCCTCACAGAACTTTGCTTCTAGTCTACAAAGTTCTGCTGTGTCAGGCTCAGCCAAGGACCTGGCCTTCTGTTCTGTGAGCTTCTTTAACTCAGGAGGAATCTCACCTGCTGTGAGAGCAAGGTGGGCCTGCTTATTCTCATTAACTACACCTTTTGCCAAGAAAAACATATCTTAACAATTTCAGACCCCCCCTTACTTGAAAATAGGGGTGGTATAGTAGCCAAGCGGGTGCCTTTGCCCTCTGCTGCTTCCTGGCAGTGTCTGTTTAGTCTCCTGTCTTTCTTCCCAGTCACTTTTTCAAGCTTTTCTAAGTTTTTTCTCTCAACGAGCAAATTTTCTGCTGGCTGAAGACACTGGAATGTCACAAATAGGTTTATCCGATCTGATATAATTATGAGCTTCTTTACTTTCTTTTACTTCTGTCACAGCCCTAGCTGTCAACTCTCTTTAAAGGCATTTTCTCACACACAGAGTCAACTAAGTCCCATTTCACAAAAGTCACTGCAGAAGGGACAAGCAGCAGCGGAACACACTTTGCTAAAGGGCAGACACCGGGCAGTTGGCCAACTCGACTTAACCACGGAGTGACATGTCCACACACTGACCTCACCATGTGTCAGGTTCAAATTCCTGCCTCTGAGAGTGACAGATCTCTCTATATCATGGAGCCTCAGTACTGCTCAAGAACACTTGAAAGTATAAAAGGTAACTCTGCTTTTGTCAATGGTCCTCTCTATTCTAACTCCACTGAGGAACAAACAGAAGACAGAAGTGGCTGAGTGCACAAGTCTGGGGACAAAATACCCCATGCGTAGTTGTGCATAGCAGAGCTTGAGGGGTGGAAGGGACTCCTGAAGTTCACAGGAGGGGAAACTGTGACCAGAGATGGTGTGTGACTTGCTCTGTGGGCCCAGCTACTTGATGCCAGTGAGGAGTAGACCAAGGCTCCAATTCCCAAGTCAGCACCTCTCACAGTCAGAAACTCAAGAAAGGAACCACAGGAGTTCTATACTGCCTATTTGGAAAAAAGTAAATCCACGAAAAGAAAGGACTGAAATAGATATTTGCAAACCCATGTTCATTAGCAGCATTATTCTCAACAGTCAAATTCTGGAAGCACCCAAGTGTCCACTGACTGATGAATGGACAAGCAATGGATATACTAACAATGGAAATATACTAACACTGGAAAATCATTCGGCCTTAACAGGGAAGGAAATTCTGCTATAATCTAAAACATGGACGAAACCTGAAAACATTATGCTAAGTGAAATAAGACACTGAGAGGCAAATAGTGTACAATTCCATTTATATATGAAGTACCTAGAACAGTCAAAGTTACAGAGACAGACAATAGAATAAAGGCAACCAGGGCCTGGGAGGAACGGGGAATGGGGAGTTAAGTGTTCAATGGGGACAGTTTTTCGGTTTGGGATGATAAAGGCTCTGGATTCAACAAACACGTGCTTTAAAAAATCTTTCTAATGGCTAAGATTTTCTCATTAAGAAAACCTCAAGTTACTGTTAGAACTTGCCATTCTGGAGACATATTAGCAGTCATTACTATCAACTGCTGTTCTTACTTTTAAAAGCATTTTAAAAATACAAATCCACCCCGCCTCTTCCCCGAGAAGAAAGTCTTGTGGTCTGAGGAGCGTCTTCCCGCACAGCTCTGTGCAGCCCACACGAGGACCCACCACACGCGGAGGGCGGCCAACAGCAGCAGAACTCAGTATGTGGTGTCCGCAGTCGGCTTTGAGCTTCCTGGCATTGTCGAGAGATGTCGTAACTTCTGCGTTACTTAAACAGATTTTTGGTATTTAAAGCAGATCAGGTTTGTTTTTTAAACATTTCAATCCTGAGACAAATATTCTGTTTGTTTAAGGGGAAATGAAGGAGAGTGGTTATTGGTGGGAACCTACCAGGTAGCCATAAATTTAGGGGAGAATCAGAGTCAAGTTTACTGTTTATTCTTGTTTTGTTGCTGTTGTTTTTAAAATACATATGACTTAAGAAAAAGTAACCGATTGCTGCACGCAGGCAAGACCCTTCACAGATACCACCTCAGCTACTGCCAAGCACGTCCACTTAAACTGGCCATCATTTTTCCAACACAGTTGTGTACCGTAATCTTAATTGTACTCAGCACATTCTCAGTCCATGGAATAATTTCACAAGCCTCCCCTCTCAATTCCTACTCACCTTTCAAAAGCCATTTCTAGAAAATCTCCCTGAACCTGGCCCCCATCCACACATCTGTGTGGCTCAGGAGTGCTTCCAGCAGCTTTCCTTAACCCCTTGCCACTCACTGCGCATGTCAAACTCTAGAGAAGTGTGTGGTCTCTCCAACCAGGTGTGAGCTATCCGTCTTCGTGTGTTGAGAGCCTAGCAACAGAGACCCACACCTGGTTAAGGGCCAACGGATCATCCAAATTAGTAATATAACCCCAATCCCTTTTCATATGTTAAAGACCATTGGAAACTAGACTTGAGAACTCTCTGGCCCTCATCTCTGCTTCTTTTTTTCTCGTTACTGCCATGGGGCTAGAAAGAGCTCCACAGAGAAGATCTGAGACAGGTTCTCTCTGGTTCCAAATCCAAAAATGTCAGGGAAGATTCTGATTGGCTTCTGGACCAAGTGACTGTAGTCTGAGAAGCAGAATAATGTTAGAACATGGACTCTCACCCTGCACTTCATGGCTGGAATGAAGAAAGGAACATTTATGTCTCTAGGGGACAGTATTAAGCAGATAGAACACAGATGTCTATTAAGCAATTTCTGCATTAGAACAGATCCCAAGTGATATGCATGTTCACTAAAATGTGAGGAGTTCTGGGTGCACCCTGGTGGCCTAGTGAATAAGGCCACCAGATGTAATCCACATACATCTCAAGGACCCAGGCTCCAGATCCAGACCCCGGGCAGGAACAACCAAGATGAACAACTAAAACTAAATAAGTGTTTTTTAAAAAACGTTACGAGTTCTGCCCTACAACCTCCAACTCCACACTGTCTCAAGAACTATTCTGTTCGGCTGGTGTATGATCCCGTGCACTGCCACATCTCCAAGGAAGGACAGACTCTAGCTTTCTCACAAGCTGAAAATTCACATATGAAGGTTGCTAACCAGGCCTTTCTTTTAGGGTCAAGAGTAAATCTAATGAAAGTGTATAATCTGAGAACAGGCTCTCTTTTTCTCCTAGGACCCAAGTCCACCAGACAGAAATCACAGCTACAGCTGATAATTCTATCTGGCATTTTAAAATTATTCAATTAACCCACATTATGAGTCCTATGATTTATTATCTACATCAGTGTAATTATTACTGAGAGACAACTCATGCTAAACTCTGGACATAGTTATTAGCAATATTTGGTATAATCTCATTAAAATATACAATAAATCGTTAATTTTGTCAGGTATCAAAAAAACAACTACCATAAGCACAATGGGATTAAGAACATAGATCAGGAACTCCCCCCAAAATATCATATGAATAACTTTTAAGCCTAGAAAAATACTTGGGTGACTTTTAACAAGCTTCTACATTTTACAGGAGAACAAAATCAGAAAAAATATTTAAAATAAAAATCTAGTTCATGAAAGGTAAGAGAAGAAAATAACCAAAGTTTGAGGATATAAAGTATTCTGGCATCATGCTCTGAAAATACAATGCACAGAAAAAAAATCATTTATCAAATTAATATATGGATTATTTTTATTTGATGGTATGAGATGAAATTTATCTACCTTTTTCTTTTTTTTTTTTGCTTATGATTTTAATGTCAAGACCACGTTATGAGTAGCAAGTAATACTAAATCACTATTCCATCCAATGACATACTATGACTGTTATATAATAATTTCCTTTTTATAGAACCACTCACTCTACCTTAAAACATTTATATTCTACTTTAGGACAAGATTGATCTTTCCAAAGTATGCATTACTGCACTTAATTTACGATGAATTTCCAAAGTGATTTTAGGAAAAAAACCAGTATCATGCTATATGATGGGAATGTAATGTTTTGTAGTTTTAATAGAAATCTGGAGATACGGATATCTAATAAGGATATATATTTAATGAAAGCATCTAGAAAACCTAGTAATGTAGTAAATCTTCAAATACCTTTACAGCAATTTTGAAGAGGTTTGCGACCAGTTCTTTAAAGTAGGAACAGGAGAATGCAGTGTTGAGATTATGTCTCTACTCTTTCCTTCATCATTTAAAACTATCATTCCATTATCTGTTGGTATTCATAGTTTTGGTTGCAATGTCAGTTGTTTGTTTAAGGTAATGACTTTTTCTCTGGTTGATTTTAAGATTTTCTCTTTGGTTTTCAACAGTTTGACTAGTATATACCTAAATATGATTTTCTTTGCATTTTTTCTTTGGGATTCTATGAGATTCTTGAACCTGTGGGTTGATGTCTTATAGCACTTTGTGAAAACTCTCAGTCATTATTCCTCCAAACATTGCTTCTGTCCCAAATTGTTTCTCCTTAGCTATCAGAACTCAGATTATACATATGACAGATCTCTGACAATTCCTCCCATATCTCTTATGCTTTGTTTTGTTCTTCCATTATTTCTTTCCTTTTTGGCCTTCACATTAGATATTTTTTATGACTGAGTTCACAAATTCCGTTATACAGTGTCTAGTCTGGTCCTAGGCCCATCCAATATGTTATTTTTCAATGTATTTTTTCAGTTCAATAATAGCTATTTGATTTTTTACAGCTTCCAATTTTGCTTTGAAATTTTCCCATCATTGTGTTGCTTTATTTTATTTAATATATTATTTATAATTGTCTAAGTTATTGTTAGCTATAGCTATTGCTATAGTTCCCTATAATTGCTAAATTAGTGCAAAAAGAGCAGTAATATATCAAATGATATACTGGATATATCTGAAGATTGGTATGATATATATATATATAATATATATATAAAATCTAGTTCATGAAAGGTAAGATATATATATATATATCTAATATATATATACACACACACACTTATATCAGTCATTGAATGTATCATTATATCATTGGATATAATGATAATTTCTTTTACTGTTTTTTTCTATTGGTTTTTAGTCACCTTTCCTGCCTCTTCACATGTCTATAATTTTCATGCTAAACACTGTGTAGATGTCCTGGATGATATCTTCTACCAAGATAGGATGATGGGCCCCATCAAATAGGGAACTGAGTAAATCAGAGATAGGCTGCAACTCTAATAACAGTTCACCTCTATTTTATTCAGTCCCTCAGGTATGGTCCACCTAGACTTACGTTTATGAACTTGCTGTGTCCCTGCCTCCTGATCCCTGAAAATTCTGCCTTTCAGAAATTTTGAACTTAGCTTTTTAGCTTCCTACCCGACACAGGTTCACAGCCTGACAGCTGTTATTAGGTAAACATTCATTGTACATTTGAGCAGGCCCCTCCTTCAAATAAGATTTTTTTCTCCTAAGCATCTCAAGACTAGGAAAGTTTTCACTTAGCCTTTCTGAGTCATCTACAATCTCCTGGAACTCAGCAAACGTCTCATGGGAAAACTGGACTTGCTTTAGAGCTCCTCTAGTTCTGAATCTATCAAGTCAGTTCCACACCACTGCCAGGAGCTCTGCTAGTTTCTCCTTCCCGTGGAGTATTTCCCTTTTTTTTGGACCAAGTGAGACACTTAACCCACACCCAGAAACAGTAAAAATCCTCCCCCTCCCTACAACCCCATGAATAAAACAGCCTGTGCTACCCAGTATATCCAAGGAAGGTTCTTACTTCTCCGGAAATTTAATTTAGTTTTGTTTTCACAGATCTCCAATTTCTTTAAACATGAGATTTTTGCAATTTATTTGTTTCCTCTCTCTAATTGTTTCAATTGAATGTTAGCTTGTCATGATTTTTTTTTTTAATATATAAATGAGAAAACTAAGACCCAGTGAGATGGTCTAAATCACTGATTTTCCAAACAGGCTTGCCTGGTAACTATTTCCCTAGAGCCACCTTGAATTTTCATAGTGAGGCAAGGTGGGGAGAGGACTTCATTTGTTCTGAACACCTTAATCAGTTACAATCTTATTAACACATCATTATAATTTTAATTAGTTTTTTAAAATCATAATCTAGGACTTTGAATATACCACCAGCCTGGGGCAACAGAACTTTCTCAAAGGCATAGTATCTTTGTCTTCAGACTGTTTCAGATATGATGCAACTGACTTATTAATAAGACAGGTTGGAGGAAAGACGAACATTCAGTTTCTTTTCCTTGTGCTTCTCTCTGCCGTGGGAGAAAAACTCTTCTGTATTCTATCCTCTTACTCTCTTCCAAGCTCATTGAGATGGAAAGAATTATTAATATGATTATACATTTACTGAGGCTCTTTACACTATAGTTAGTGGGATTCTAGTGCTTTAAAGACAAGAACTCAGGCTCCATGTGGCTTCTTTCTCCTCCTGAATTCATGCACTAAAACTCTTCACTCTTTCAGCACATCTTGGTGGTTCAGGGATTGAGCCAGTGATTGGAGTACAGTCCACATACAAGCAAAGGATCCAGGTTATGGCCTGGGTCTGGGGGAACAACTAAAATGAACAACTAAATAAATAAAATTCTTCTTCCTCTTCTTGCTTCCTTCCTACCTGCGATCTGCCTGCCTTCGTTTCTACCTTCCTTCCTCTTTAAAAAAAAAGAAAGGAAAAACTTTCTTCACACTTTGTCTCCAACTGTTGGAGGAGGGTATGGAAGAGGAGGAGGAAGCCATGTCTCCTACAGGGAACAGACAGTCTTAAGTCTCTAAACTAAGGTTGAGTTTTTCAACTCAGCTTTGTTTCCTACTTACCTACTATTCTCTGTTCAAATGTTCTCTTAGAGCATATCACAGGAAGGGAGGATGAGTTGGTAGGAGAGTTCAAGCAGCAAAACTCTACTCTTTAATACATGCTATCTGCTGAAAAAAAGTGTCTGTTCACATCACTTGACACTGCTGATTTGGTTATAACTTTAGAAATCTATTCACCTTTGACTCTTTTCTCTTGAACTTAAAATCTTCCTGGCATAATCAGGCAAAAGGTGTTAGCTCTTTTCTGAGATGGATGTCAGACTTGTCTCCTTAGTACTCACATTTCTCAAGAGGCCATATTAACATTATGTCTGCTGAACTGGTGTTTCCTGGCAACTTCAGAGCATTTATTCTTTCTGCCTCTCTCTTTGGACGATCATTTTAGCTCATTCTAAAATATCTGATTTGGTTGGGTTTTTTTCTTTGATTCATTTGCTTTTATAATTTTCTTTAAATAAAAAAAACTATACATTTTCCAAGCGTTGTCTCTTCACTAAGTAGTATTAAGAGCCAAATAATGCACACATACTTAGAAGTTCAATTGTAGAAGACAAATGGAAAATCTGAGACTATCCTAGTTTTCCCTCAAACTCAATTCAGTGACAGTCTGGTGTGGAGTCAATATATTTTTCACTAAAGTACTTTTTACTTTCTCAACTTTCTCAGTTTCATTTTATTCAGTAAATGTATTTATGTACTGTCACACTTACTTTAAGAATGATGAATTTCTGCCAAAGTTATTTTTTAAACTTTTGTCTTGCTGATTTAAAAACTCCATGATTTAAAAACCGTTTCTATGCTTCTTGAAAAGGAAGGGCATGTGGCTATAATGGTTTTATATTACAAGTTGTTTTTGATTCAAATGATAGATCTAATCTCTGCAGTCTATTTTTAGAAATGAAATAATTTCAGCTCAAAAGATCTTTAAATGAAAGCACCATAATTATACTTATTCCAAGGCTATGAGAATTTTTTCCATCTCCTTTTGATATAATAATAGCTTCAATACTATTGTTATACTTAGCAATAATGAAGGTGAAAAATAGAAATGCCAAAGATACACATCAGAACCACCTTGCAATATTCAAAGATAGGAAATGTGGTGCCTGTTTGGTAAAAATTGCTGCTTTTGATCTGCCCTCTTTCTTAATTTCAACAATTCCTGAGGAATTATCAGAAGTGAGCTCATTATGTCAAGGGCTGTGCCCTAACTCCAGCTCTGGTCGCACTCAGTTTTACATGACCAGAGAGTGCAAAACACACAATTCCTTAGACATGTACAGTTTGCACAACACTCAGTCCACCAGTTCAATTCCCCTTCAGGGATTTAGACAAACTCAGAGACTTTCTAGCTCTTGCCACATCTCAGACACTTACCACAAAATATCAATAGGTAATCTGTGAGCTCTTTTGCTATGGATTGAAGTGTGCCACCCCTCTCAAATTCATATGCTGAAATCTTAATCTCCATTGTAATTGTGTTTGGAGATGGGACTTTTGGAAAGTAATTAGGATTAGGTGAGATCCCAAGGGTAGGGTCCTCATGATGAAATTAGTGTCCTCTGCCCCCACCCACGCCAGTGAGAACACAGCTAGAAAGCAGCCATCTTCAGCCCAAGAAGAGAGTCCTCGCCAGACACTAAGCCCTCTGGCACTTTGATCTTGGACTTCTCAGATTCCAGAACTATGAGAAATAAAGGTCTGTTGTTTAAGCCCGCCAGGCTATGGTATTTTGTTTTGGCACCTTGCTCTTTAGAGTTAAGGGGGTGGGGGGGAGGAGAAGAAAGTTAAAAATACAGTGACTAGCAGTTTCAGAAGTGACTCTGAATTAGAAGTGAAAAATGAAAAGAACTTTGAGTTATTCCTGTAAAGAAGATGAGACCAGACCAAATGCTCAAAAGCGCAATACACTAGGCACTAAAAGGACAAAAATAAAAAGCGAGAACTTGCTCACAGCACCCCTACTCTAACTAGCCACTTCTAGAGGTTACTAAACAAGTACTTTCAATATAATAAGCTAAGTGCTAAAAGATGCATATACTTAAAGCTATGAGAACGTTTCTTTACAGAAGTGTTACCTGTGCTAAACTTGAAGTACAGATAAGAATTCCCTAGTGAAGAAGGGTGGAAAGGACTTTCTACATTGAAAGAACAGCATGAAGATGCTCATCAAGTCCATTCATTGATTAGTAACTGAAATGCCAAGTATGAATGGGTAGTGGCCTCTATTAAGGTTGAGGGAAACCTAACACCAGCTGGAAACGCCTTTTCCCTAGCAAAATCTTGAAGAAATCCCATGGAGAATTCCATTTACTTCAAGACACTGGGCAGTGGGTCCCAGGACAACTGGGCATGTAGTTTTATTAGCATGTCAGAGATAACCCTGGACTTGGACTTCAGAAGAGCTTTCCCCACTTTGTGTGCATGTGTTCCTGGCCCTGTGTCTGTGGGAGCAGTGGGTTGGCAGTCTGAGGGTCTGAGTATTCTCTTGCTTTTACAAACCTGCCAAGTGATCTCCGACAGGCCACTTCCCCTCTCTGGATTTGTTTCCTCTAGAAAACAAAGGAATCATCTAAAAAGTCTCTCTTGGGGATTGACTTTTTTCTTCTCTCATCCAAGATCGTTTTTTGAAGTGGAGCAGGGGGAAATTGTTTTCTAACTTGTTCCAATGAGAATATTCAAGAAGCTTAAAAAAAAAAATCCGTGTAGAAAATAAGTATCAATGAGAGTCAGAAAGAAAGATGAAGGCAAAGGGGAAAACAAGGACAGGGAGGCAGAGGTGAGGCCGTTATCCCAAATCCACATCGGGGAAGTCGATTTGCATGGCAGGGAGGGGTTCATGAGTCTGGTTGTATCCTTCTTGCAGCCAAAGCCAAGAAGGTGCACAACAGGTCACACACTGTGTGTTCCTAAGACACAGGCAAACTGATGTGTGGGAGAAGCCATTTCATGTTAGCTCGTATTCTAAGCTCAAAATGAAAACATACATACAGACATTCAAGTTATGTTTCCAAAAAAGCAGAAGGCACTTAAATCGTAAACTTGTCAACGGCCACAAGGTCTAGTGTGGAAAAAAAATGTGTCTTGCCTTGTAAAATTAAGAAAGCTAAAAATAGAGAAATCTGAACCATGATCTTTGTCTGGGATCCATGACAGGGCTCAGAAAGCCTCAGCACAGGGTGCTAGTGTGGGCCCAGCTCCACTCAGGGGACCGCCAGGAGCCCATCAAGTGCCCTCCTCCATCAAGGAGACTATACTCATCAGTGGCTACGTCTCAATGAAAAACTTTTCCAGCCTGTGCTTCTAGGCACACGCAAACTCTCCAGGCAATGAGCATGTCTTTCAGAACCCCTGAGCAGTTCCCCAAAGGAATCCGGTTTATATCTACACAGTAAGAACATACTGATTACCTGACTGTGTGGAAGTCCCCATAACACACCTGGATGACCCCACCACGTTTGGTCATCTCCTGAGCATCTGACTCACATGATATCAAGACTCAGGCTATGAGCTCTCCCCCACAGACTCATATTCAAAGACTGAGCTCTCACTGCTAACCCAGCCTGGGCTTCAGGGCAATCGGAGAAATGAATTCCTTAAAAACATAATAACACAATTTCCAAAAAATAAAACTAAAGACAACAACGATGACAAAAAAAATCAGAGTGCTCCTGACTGTCACTGGACAGACACGGGAATCCTCAGTACTTCACACAATGCCATCTGTACCACCAGTCCTCCTTCCTGGTGACCTCACAGGGCACATCCCTTCTATTCAGGGAGTCACCTTTTCTTTCAGATATAAGTTTCTAGCAATCAATCAACTCTTTCTGGTTCAAAATTCTCAGACCCAAGTCTAAGCAACTGTATAAATGAAGGTGCAACTGCTGTCACGGCATTTTGAGGGCATACTGCAGCCTAATTATTGTTCAACTTGCATTTGAAAATAGGTAATCCAGTCATGACTCCTACAGCAAAAACTCAGAAAAGACACAATGAAGGGTCTCCCTGTTACCCAAACCCCATCTGCTCTGTTCTCTCCTCCTGCTAAAAGCCACCATCTTTCTTATGTATTAAAGTTTCTTTAGGCTTAAGTAAATAAACATAAATACGGGGTTTTTCTTTTTTCAAAAAAGCTAGCATATTATACATACTGCTTCACTCCTTGCATTTTTCACTTAGTAATATATCTTGGAGATTTCCCTCTGCTATATAGATGGCATCATCAATTTTTTTTTTTTTAAACAGTATTCCATTGGCCTGGTATATTCCAGTCCCCTATTTATAGATAATGGGACTTTTTCTGCCTTTTACTCTTATAAACAATGGTGTTAAATTACCCTGTATATATGTCATTTTAGACTGATGCAAACATGTCTACAGAAATAAATTGCTAGAGGTAGGAATAGAAGGTCAAAGGGTACACACATTTGTAAGGGTACTGAATATTGCCAAGAAGCTTTCGTCTGGATTGAGACAATACACATTTTCACTAGTAAGGAACAGAGGGCCTGCCCTCTCCTCAGCCTTGTCAACCAAATAGGTTGGCTTTCTGAAATCAGAATTGCCCCTCAAGATGGAGACACAGGCCTGTGACTCTCAGAACCACTACTCAATGCCCAGTGACCTGAGGGCCCAGAATCTACAAGTTGTTGGTGAATGTGCCGAATGAATAAATGAACCCAGATGGCCATGGGGGCCCAGCAGGGTGACCGGGAGCTTCTCTTCCTCAACCAGCAAAAGGCACACACCTGAGCCTCAAAGAAAACATGCAAGAGACAGGCTCCTCCCTGACATTCTAGGAAACAGACTCCCGAGAGACTAGGGGGAAGGATTTTGCTGACGGATTTAGTTTGAGAACATATTGAGGTTTGAGGACATTTGAGATCAATTCTGGGGTCCAGTAAGCCACAGACTGGATACAGAGAGAGATCATGCTGATAAACACTTTCACGTAAAGGGCTTCTGAGCCCCATTATGAAAAGTGCAAGGGGTTAACTCTGGTTCACTCACTATCCTGCCCGAGCGCTCCCTGCTCATCACGTGCACAACCATGGCCTGTCCTTTGGCCACCACCTCGACCTACCGAGGCTCTCTGGGACGTTATGAAATCAGAGAGCTCACCTCTACAACTGAGAATGTGAGTATGATAATCATTCTATAGCTGCTAGTAGGAAGACCTCGCTTTTTCTGCAAACTGGATGCTGGGACCTCTGAGTTCACCACAAAGGCAACTAGTGCACTGGTTTTGCAAGTGGGAGGGTGAGCACGACAGCTGCTAAACACAAACTGCTGAGCAGCCCAGGCAAGAAGACGGGGCGCGCTGGAGGAGACTCAGCCACAGGAGCCAGTGTCTTTTGCATTCTTTCCTTTATTAAGAGCCAATCACATGTCAGACACTGTGCCCACCCCCCTGCCCTGATGAGACCGGTGGCCTGGACTCCATCGAGCCATGGACAGAGCACTGCACAGAGTGCTTCTCCCAGACCAGGCCTCAAAGTCGTTCACACTTCTCTGAGCTTCAAGTCTTCAATTACTCTAAGAAGGGGGCAATTCCCAAGATTATTTCATAAATATAAAAAACAGAGAGTGATACCATTTCATAAAAAGACAAACTCAGTATGTATTGAGAGAAAAGTCCCAAAGGATATTCCAAAATGCCCACCGTGGGGGACACGTGCTTATTTTCTTCTTCTTTTCATTTAACTTTCTAAATTAAAATAATAATAATAACAATCCTTCTGAATTTCTTTAATGAAGGGAATGGGACTTAATGGTTTCGAAGGTTTTTTTTGTAGAGATGTCATGGAACAAGATTAAAGTCACAAAGGAAGGAAAAAGTTATCTGCCTCATTTCTGGAAAACACACCCTATGGTTTAACACCTCCCAGAAAATCTGATGCCTCACCCAGCAGCATGCTGTGTGTGGTCCCAGTCTGGGCGGAGCTGGTTGGCCACTACCATACATGGCGACAGTGTGATTCTGCTCCACCCTGTGGCAGGGCGTCGAATCCCGGCAGGGTTTTCTTGGGAGAGAGAATGCTCATTACAACGGCACTGGGACCCCAGCTCCCACGGCCCTCCCACACTAACAGAGAAGCCCCAGACTGAGTCCTTCCAAAGAGGCCTGCCCAGGAGGGCATAGGACCTGTTAGAATCTGAACTCCCTTCTTCCAGCACAGACAAGTTACACAATGCTTTTGTTTCCTCGTGTCTACAGGGGTAAGAGAAGCAGGTAGTTTGCTCAGCACATGACGGGGATGATTGTTACAAGAGAAATGTGTGCCCAGGTAGCTACCACATGGCCTGGCACAGGGACAGCGTGCCGTCATCGCAGCTGCAGCCACTTTCATTAGATCTGGTCTTCAATGAGAGGCAGGAAATCTGAATCTAAAATCTAATGAGCTGCCATTTGTCGAGTAGAGCTCATATTATGTTTTGCTAATAGCAAGAGGAAGGAGGGCAGGGCTTTCTTTTGCCAGGAACATGAGGTGCTCCCCGACCACAAAGCAAAGGCTGCTGGCTAGTGGCTAGAAAGGCGTCACTCTCCTCAGCAGGAGCCAACAGCCTGTGTGATGCTTCTGAACAATGAGCATGAGTTAGTCTGCAGCCCTGCCTGGGTCAGTCATCACCCCTAGGGGCTCAGGGGTCTGACCCCTTCCTCCACCCCCACATAAAGCTGACAGTCACCACACAACCCTTGAAAACACAACCCAACATGTGGGTCTAAGTACTTGGCCAGGACATTCAAAGCAAAACCAAAGCCTAGCTCCAAAGTCATAATGCCAGGGGGAGTCTGAGAGGCATGAAGAAGACAAAGCATTCCTGCCAGCCCAAAGGCATCCCCCTGGGAGGCTCCCCAGTCCAGGTCCAGCAGGAGTGCCCAATAAGAAGCAGGGTTCTCAGTGATCCAACCACATGGCCTGAGTACGGCTGTTCTACTGCTTTCCCTAGTTAGTCTGGGCCCCAAGGGAAGAGTACCTGACAGGGTGTGGTCCTCCCTGTCCAGCATAGGGGGAACAACAAATACCTCTGCGGTGCTTCTAGGAGGCCTGAGCTCATTTTCTTTACCTTGGCAAGAAACTGAACATTTATAGAAACCCTCTCCACCCATGGCATTCAAGAGAACTGGTGGCCACTGCTCAGAATAGTGAGGCATTGTCGGTGGCTTCTTCGCTTCCCCTACTAAGTGACATCGCAGGTCTTGTACAGTACAAGCCATGTCACAGCAAGAGGCAGGAGCCAGCAGCTGCCCCCAACACCTGAGTCTTCAGGGACTGATAGGAGAGGAGTCAGCACTGTGGGTGGCGCATCATCCAGGGCCCACTTCAGAGTTTAAAACCACTATAGTATAACAAATACAGTAAAGCGCATGAGGGACTTGAATCTTAACCATACAGTGCAATGAACGTTTACATCTGAAGCACCCAGGTAACCACCACTAGATAGAGATACTGAAGCTTCCAGCATCTCACAGACTCCTTCCAAATCACCTGTGGGGTGTCCTGCTGTTTTTTGAGCAGTCCTATTCCGGTGTGTGGATAGATCACAACTGAGTTCTCCTCAAGTGGACTCTTGCTTCCTGTCTGGAGTTATTATGAACAAAACTACTATGGAAATTCTTGAACATGTCTTTTAAAGAAATGGCTTATTTATATATCTAAGGAATGGGGAAACTATATATAGAAAGGAAGTTATTTTAATGTGTAGAATAATTAATACAATAAAAAAATAAGTCTTGCTAAGAAGTAATGCACGTACCACAAAACTCACCCTATCAGAGGGTGCGAGTCCAGAGTTGTGATTCTACTCACAGCTGTGCAACATCACCTGTAATTCCACAGCACTGATTGTGTTGGGTTGGGGGTCCATCTCTTTATTTCTCTTGGGTGTACACTGGACTGTGCTTGCTGGCTCCCAGCATACGGACTGGTTAGCACCCTGCTCTCTAAACTGGAAATGTTATAGCACATCCTCACCAGTCCTGGCACTGTCTGTCCCCCATGTCCACTACCATTCTGGTGGACGTCAAATTCAACAGCACTTTTCTCCCGATTCCCTGTCCTCTTACAACTAACCTGGGCAGCAATCTCCTGACTGTAGACACAACCGGCAATCTTTAGGATGAATACTTCTTTTTTAAAACAAAAATCTGTGTAGGACTTCCAAAATGTTGGATAAAAATTAAGATTCCCCAGTACGCTTGGTGGAGCAGCAGTTAGGTCACTCGCCTCCAAAGCAGCATGTCATATACCCCTGGGTTCAAGTCTTGGGCCTGGGGGAAAGCAACAACTAAATAAAAATAAAAACACTTCTTCCTCCTCTCTCTTCCTGCCTACCTACTCACCTTCATTGCTACCTGCCCTTTCCTTAGGAAAAAAAAACTTAGATTCCCCAAGTTACTTAAAAGTTCAAAAAAGCACTTTAAAACTTACACTGGCCCTTAAATTTTCAGTAACTACTTTTCTCCAGACAGAATGGCAAAATAGAACAAAGCAGAAACAAAGGCTCTGGACACAGATCAGCAATTCTCCATTTGTGGCTAAACCCCAAATGCAAACAGCACATCAAAGGTTTCTCCATCCGCCAAAGGAAAGCTCATTCTTCTCAAGTCATAGCAAACACTGATTGCTCACCACATGTTCTTTCATGTCAATCCTTGCAACATTTCTGTGAAGTAATGCAATTATTCCCATTATACAGATGAGAAAACTGATATATAGAGAATTAAATTATCTTTTCAAGCTGACACTGCCAGCAAGCAGGCTTCTTATCCAGGTCTTTCTGCCTCCAAAATACTGGACTATTTGTCACTACTCTCTACTGCCTTGTCTTCTCAGCCTGGAATAGGATAGGTCACCCCATACCTTTCTGCCAAATACATTTGCTGAATGTAACAGCTGCTCTTCCCACACAGCAACTGGATAATTTCTTTTTCCAGCAAAAAGAAAACCCTCATAAGAAGCACGATATTGAAGCTAGGTCTTGTAGTCTATAATTCTTAGAGTCAACAGTCAACAGCCCAAGATAACTCGAGGAAAATGAGAATTATCATGACTGACTTCATCTAAGATATGTCAGGACTGAATCAGACCCAAGTGGCTCAACTCGGGAGCCAGGGCAGGGCATACTGCAATGGAAGAAGACTGGGTCGCCCGCTGACTATGGGCTCATGTCGGGGCCGTGGGGAATACAAGGAGATATCCACTCCTTCAGTTCTTAGGAGTGAACTCCTTTTGTCATTCCTCAAGGACAAACTTATCGAGCACAGTACAATGAAAGACGAAAATTAATTACTGCCAAAACCTTCCTTCATATATATTTAACTCCCAAATCAGAGCGAGCAGAGGGAAGTGAAAGGCTCTGCAAGGTGCAACTCAATGGCAGCAAACATTTAGCCATTTGGAAAAGAAGTGTCAACACAGCCTGCAGTAGGATTTCTCTGGTGGGAACGCAAGGTTTGAAGTTTAGGAGACTATTTCTTACTCTCACTTGAAGAAAACATGTTTTCACGAATGAAAAACCTCCTTTCTTGGGGCAGTGGTAGGGCCCAGGTAAAGAAGTGTGATTTGATCATCAAAACCTAAGGTTTCTAAGAAGATAAACCTAACATAGTGTGAAAAAATTAAATTTCTTTTCTTGGAGGGGAGCAGTAGGTATTGCACAAAAGATTAACTGGAGGCAAAAAACAGTAACTCCTTGATTCCCATTTTTGCTAAAACATTGAAGAGGTACTTTCATAGTCACCAAATTCTTTGCAGTCTAAATTATGCCTCTAGACAAAAACAGCTCATCACTCACTCTTCAGACAATGCTTACAGAGTGGGCACTCTGTGAGGCGTTATGCTATCCTTGGGCTCACAGGCGATAATCAGATGGGTGGCCGGGAAGTACAGTCACCTGATTATTGTTATTTTCCTACTTAGCCTGACTCTGATTCTTATTTTCTTCTGACATGGAGGTGAAGGAAAGTGGCATTTAATTTATCAAATCTTGAATGATCGACCATCACCTACCAAATTCCAGGCCAAACATCACATGCCTGGCAAACTGTGCAGAAAACACACAAAATTCCCAATAAAGGAATAATGACCTGAGGTATAAAGACATAAGGTAGGATCCTTCCTGAAGACAGATTGACCGTGGGTCTGCAATCCTGTGCACCCTGCCCCCAGCCCCAGAGGTCACACGAGAAGGAGACAGAAGTAGAAATGCAGCCAGGGAGACCCTATACCCCACACAATCTTCCCATAACACCCCCAGATGGGCACAGAAACAAATACAATCACAAACACAGTCTAACAGCTAGCTCTGTGTACAGATACCAGGCCACTTGTTGATGTAAAAATCTTTTCTTGCCACATATTTGATTTACGGACTAGTTTTTTTTGGAGTCATATAAACAAGCACAACCTGCTAGTACTTAACTATCTGGCCAGAAGTGTCATATACAGTCTACTTATACATAAACAAAAACAGCATGAAAAGTCTTTACCTAAAAAACAACTGGGTAAGTTCAAAGTGCTGCTTTAGAGTCAAGAGGGGGAAAAGCGAGTGTGGACTACTTTTTCTAAGAGGAGAGAAATCTTAAATGGAAAAACAATGAACAGATGACTCTTTATACTTTAAACAAATTCCACTTTAAGGGATAAAACAGGAGAACAAGTATGGGAAGGGATTCAGGAGGTTCACCTGCATTCCTCCTGGGTGCTAAGCCACCAACAGGGCTCCAAGGATCAATGGAATACAGTAATGATTTTCACAAAATCACAGTAAGTACTATATCTGCTAAAAGTCTAGCAGACCCACACATCACTCCTTTCTATCATGCATCAATACTTAACTTTCCTGGTGCACCCTGGTGGAGTAGCAGTTAATTCCACTGCCTCCAGCCAAGTGAAGTTCAGATACACATCTAAAGGCTGAGGAGAACAATCAAGATGAAAATCCAAAATAAAATAAAATGCTGGGTGCACGCTGGTGGCCTAGCAGGTAAGTGTCGCCTCTGGTTGGCTCAGTCCACATACATCCTAAGAACCCAGGTTTGTGATGCAGGGTCAGGGGGAACAACCAAAAGGAACAACTAATAAAAATAAATAAAATGCTTCTTCCTCCTCTCTCTTCCTGCCTCTCTGCCTCCTTGACTTTATTTCTGTCTGCATTTGCCTTTAAAAAAAAAAAAAGGAAGAAAGAAAACTTAGCTGTCCCACCAGTCTGCTCAGATTTCTCAGGAACAGTGTCATTTCATTAGCTGTAGCCCCGTCTCTCTGACACAGGCATACTTTGACCCATGGTCTGCCCTCTGGTCTGAGTATGTACAAGGATGCTGCTGCTCCCTGCTGATTGCCCTGTGTTCGGTCACACCTTGGGAAACAGGTCTAGGAATATGGAGAGAGGGTCTTTAAGAGGAAAAATGGACTCAAGCAGAAAAAATGGCACAATTAAAGGAGGAGTGTGTGTTTCACAAGCACCATTGGGGAGAGTCGAAGGAGCTTCATGAGATGCGTGGACAATTCCATCTGTCTCTTTCTGTTATGAGGGCAGAAATCTGTCTATGAGAGTATCTAAGCATTTGCTCGGCACTCATTCACTCAATACCATCCCACAACAAGCCAAGTACCTATCAGTTCCTCCCAGAGAGTGTCTGGTACACATTCCCAAGCAACTGGCCTTTATGTCGCAAAATCACTTCAATTTTAGTTATTTTAAGTTATCTTGGTCACTATCAGCATCCACAAAAACCCTGCAGTCAGGAAATCAGCAGAAATTTGGGGTATTTCCTCAGTAAATGAACTAAAGCAAGTCACTCAGGTCAAAAGTTGTGAAACCCAGAATTGTTGTCATATTTCTGCAGCACAGAACACTGTGACGATCAATGGCACTAAAAATAGTCCAGAAAAAAAATTAAGAGTTCATAATCAGAAACAAGAAAAACAACTTTACCCAAAATAGCAAAATGTCCATTCGCATCTCTCACTTACGAACTTTTGTAACAATGAGAGATGGAATTTAAATTTTTTTTTCTTTAATCCAAAACTGTCTCTCTCCTCCCATGTATCCTCTGGGAAAATCTTGTTCCTAAATGAATAATTCCCAGATAATTACTCTGTAGTTTCCATATGGCCCAACAATGACAGAGCAGTTCCCTAACTTGCTGCTTCACGTCCCTGTCGCTTCCACAGTGATGTCATGGGAAGACATCAACACACTGCTGTTATCGCCCAGCTAGAGACTGTAAAGGAAATTATGCTGCTGCCTCTAGGTTTTAATTTTCCATGAAAAATGATTCTCACTGCCGTCGCCACTTAGACTATGAAAGAGAAAAAGGGTTTCATTAGGAAACAGTCATAATTAGATTTTTTGAAGCATACTCTTTCAAGCATGAAAGTTACTTTACAGTACAGTCTCATTGGGTTTAATAATTTATTCTCATCAGGCTATTCCAGAACACATTAAGACACAGAGTAACAACCGGAGGAAATACAATAAAAGGAATACTACATTGTCACAATGAAAGCGATCCACTCAAATGAGCTCAAAATGTGACAGAAAGAAGGGGCGAAACTGAGAAGATGGAAGAAATAAAAATACTGGTCTGAGGGAAGTAGCTTCCTCTGAGGTGACTACGTCTCCCCACCCAGAAAGAGGGGAGAGACAGTAACAGGCTCTCCACACCCAACAGAAGTGACGCTGATGAGCTGATAAGAACTGTGATGATGGGAATAAAGAGAAAGAAGTCACTGTGCTCATTTTGGCAGCACATCTACAAACACTAAATGGCATGGAGATCAGCATGGACCCTACACAAGGAAGACATGACAATTCTCAAAATATTTCTTTTTTGTTTTTTTTGGCAACTGTGAGGTGATGGGTGGACACTAAAATTATTGTGCTAATCACGTCACAATGTATACATATACCCAATCATTATGCTGGACGCCTCAAGCTAATACAATTTTTTATATTCATTAAAGCTCAATAGATTTGAGGGTGGGGGATAATAGTAACTGAACAGGAAGCAGAAGGAGGAAGAGAATTAACACTATTTATATAGCATAGACTTGACCTCACGAGAGTAAAACATGATGGTCATTGTAACTATACTTGCAGAGGGGTTTGTAGTCTGTGTATGTGTGTGTGAGAGCATATGTGTGTCTGTGTGTATGTGTGAGTGTGTACACATACATGTCAAAAATTAAACCTAAGAAGTCTGATTCCTGAACTTGAAAGATTTGTTTGACACCTCCTAAGAAGTTCAAGCTATAATTTAATGTTAAACCTTGGAAGTTGTTTTAAGTACTATCTAAAAAAATTAAGTCGAGAGTAAAGAATTATCTTATTTAGAAATCATGACACCTGTGTAATTCCATATTAAAAAGACACTAAGTTTTATCTTTTCCCTTTTTTTGTTTTGTTGAGCACTTAACATTATTTAATTTTCATACCACTCAGTGAGATAGACTCCAATGATAAGTGATACGCCAAAGGTTCACAAATCTAAGATGGATAGCTCTGAATATATATAACACATTGGCTTTTTCTTCCTTCTTTTTATGAAATGAAGATGGTTTCCTTCTATTATAAAGTAACTTACACTAATTTTTATCAGCAAAATATTTTTATCATTTAAAAGGCTTTTAATTTTTTGTTTTTTTAATTGTTTTATTATTTCACATTACTATATCTTTTCTTAGGATATTAAATTTGCACCTCAGTCTGTGAGCATTTCACATCACACCTACCAGCAGAGTCCCAGTGTTCATCATTTAATTTTTTAAATTCTACTAAAAACAGCAAGAGTTTTACCAATGGTCTTGGAGATATCTTAAAATTCCAAGCATTGAACCCTCACAGCATCTGTTGATGATGCTTTGACAAGTTCATCCTATTCCGAAAACAGTTGAATTTATCTAGTAAATGGACACAGCCAAGACTCCTTCTTACCTGGCAATAAGTCAAGAAACATGTGTCACTGTGAAAAGAAAGATATTAGGCCATGCACCAGAGACCTGGCAAAATAAGTCTGCAAGACAGACAGTCAAAATTCAGAAAGATTCCTATCAGTTAACAGTTCATCCTAAAAATAAATCACATCAAGGCTGAAACTTACCAGCAGAACCTTCTCAGCTCCTTTAAGAGACACTCCCATATGGGAGACACGGTTCATGACAATGGTCATGTTACCACACAAGGATGTGTTGTTATGGAGACAGCTTTGAAGGCTCCCTGGCAAAGCCAGTGCATAATTAAGGTTAGTGATGGTGGAACAGCCAGCAGGGTGTCTCCATGGAAACCATCAAACATACATTTTCACAGCCACAAGCAACTCTTCTGAATCAATGACTTTATACAGGTTTAAAAACATTGTGAATGATGCAGCAAATGCATCTTTTGTTAAACAATGTTGGATTAAGTAGGCCATGAGAGACCTTGTTCCCACGCAGGCTGAATTCTGAGCAGTGTCAAGAATAGGCAGTCCACAACTAAATCACCACCCACAACCAGGGAATACAAATGGTCAATTCAGACTCAGGAAATCACTGATTAATTTGGTGAAAGAATTAAACTAGGGCTTGGCAGAGTCAAGCATGGCCTGCCAACTGCCAGCACTGTCTAAATGTTAGTCAGTCCTCTTCGGAAAGTAGACATCATTGTTAAACTTGTTTACATGAGAAAATGAAGCACATACCTAGAAAGTGGCAGATTCAAAGTCAGGTCAAAGTGACATCTTGGTCCAGGTTTCGATGACTCTACATCATGTCCTGTGCTTTCATAGCACTTTGTCATGCCCAGCTATTTTCACATACATTACCATGTATGTTCTGCTTTTACCTTGAAACACTGAGAAGTCCAAGTGCTAGAATTTTCTAATTCTGCAACATTTCTCCCCCTAGAGCCTTGTCTCCTTGTCTCACCTCTATACCATCATACCCTATGGGTGTGAGGACTCACATGGGACCATGTCTAAGAAGGCATTCTCATCTTCCACCTGAGTTGTGAGGAGAATTCTATCCTGAGCAACGAGAAAGGAAATTCCACCCCATAAACATGAATTTTGACTGTTCAAACAGGGACAAACATTCCAATTAGCTGCTTATACCGTTCACATGTAATCTTCCAAAAGAGAATATGATGAGCAGGATCAGATTGCTGAGTGGTTTCCAAATTTATTCTGGTTGGTTCTATTAAGTAACTTTTAAATCTTGCAAACGCTTTATTAAGTAGGTACTGATAATAAAGTTCTCAGCATTACATCATCCTACAACTGAATATAGAGGCCAACATAAATTAGTCTTAAATATCAGATACAGTCAATAATGTCAGAGTTTATCAGAATCTTTTAACATTTTGGAACAATTTTGGATATCTTCTGGTCCAGACTCTGCCTTATGGAGTGAATAGTGATCAAGAACAAACTGTTGAGTGCTCTTTCCATTCCCTTTTTTCCTGAAATCCCAGTCCCTCTCCCGCAGGGCTCATGAAAAAGTCTCCCTCCTGTCTATCACTGCCCTTCTACTGAGGGAAAAGACTCCATTGTTTCTTAAGGGAGCACCCCTACTCCTTCCACCTCCTATTGAACTGCCTTCCCATTTCCCCTCATCAATTCTCTCTGTATAGGGATTTCTTCTTTTCTAGTTTTCAAGCACGCCCAAGTCCTTCTTTTCCTAGAAGAAAAGTTATACTCATTATCTGTAGCTGCCTCCTGACCACTACTCACGGCACCACTTCTCAGATATTCCTGAATGTATATTATGCATTCTCTGCTGCAATCCCACTGTGCCCTTTGACTAAAACTGTTTCCTCAAAGACTCACGATGTCCTGGCTGTTTTCTCAATCAGTATCCCTTTGACTAGTGGCCCTTTGCTTTACTCCCTAAGACACATCTTTAGACAGAACTCTCCTGATTCTCTTGTCCACCTCTCAGCTACTACTTTGCCTCTCCTGTTCAAAAGTGATCCCTGGTATCTAAGTCCCAGATCTCTGCTCTGCTCCCCAAATCCTCTCTCTTCGCGAGCTCATCTATTTATTCATTTTCTTGATTTTAATTATCACATCAGAGGTGAAGTCCAAATAGACATGCAAAGCCCTGAATTCTTGTTTATTTCACTGTTTCCAACACAAAATAACTCCACTTAGATATGTTCTCACCGGACATATTTATCTGAAATCAACATTTTTTAAATTTTAATCTTTTTAGAGGAAGTCAGAGGAGGAAGAAGCATTTTTAAGGAAGGAAGAAGAGAAGGAAGGAAAGAAAGGAGAGG
>RJWH01008223.1:0-32457 GCA_004363575.1 Solenodon paradoxus
GTTCCAACACCAAACTCAATCACATAACACTGGTTGCCACAGGGGCCTTCATCTTCCTCACCCCCTTGGGATTCATGATCATGTCCTATATCTGGATTGTCAGAGCCATCCTCCGAATACCTTCAGCCTCTAGCAAATGCAAAGCCTTCTCCACTTGTGCCTCCCATTTGGCTGTGGTCTCCCTCTTCTATGGGACACTTGGTATGGTGTATCTGCAACCCCTCCAAATGTACTCCAAGAAGGACTCTGTAGCCACAGTGATGTATGCTGTGGTAACCCCCATGATGAATCCTTTCATCTACAGCCTGAGGAACAAGGACATGCATGGGGCACTGGGAAGACTTCTCCTAAGAAAATCCATCCAGAGGTTGTCATGAAAGTAATTTTGAAAAAGGCAATAAAGTGGAAACTAGGAATTTCCTTTACTGTGTGTAAGAAGCAGAGACAAGGGAGCCAGATGGGCTCTAAGTAAGACTTCATTGTCCCGAGAGAAGACCAGGAAAATATCCTTTCAGAGAAGAGTGGGGAGCAATTTGTCAGATGTGGTGGGAGAGAGGTTCTTAAAGGGAAGTCTCTGGCAAGTTCTGAGGGGTAGGAGTGGAATCTTGATAAGGCACCTGGAGTGCCATAGATGACAGGGTAGAGAGTCTTAACAGGATGGTCTGTCCTTGACTTCGAAAAATGGGAGGGGGTGAACAACATTTGGTCTTGTTTCAAACCACAAAACATTCTATATTTCATGCTTGACTAGAAAGTGACCACTTTTGGTTTTTTTGTTTTCTTTTGTCTCCTGAGTCAGAAGGGAGGTTCTTTTTCTTTACCATCAGAGTAAGGATGAGTCATTCCTCTTTGTTATTTGGTGACCCTCTCCTTCCTGCTGAGACCACAGGTCCCCTCTCCATACCTGAGCTCAGAATAGAAACATGCTCCTGCCCAGATACCTCAGAATTAACCACCATGTAAATTCTCCATATGTGTTATCAAATTTGGGCTTTTCTCTCACTATTTGTCTAATGATCATTTGTTCATTCGTCTAGCCTGTGAAGATCTCAAACAAATAAGGAATGTTTCCTTTTGATGCCCACAAAGCTTTGTAAAATGCAATGGATAATGGTATGAAAGAGCAACAATGACTTAAGGTGAAACCAACTGACTCAATACCTTATTGAGATTTTGACAGGTAGAAATGAATTGATTTGACAGCCATTCAGTTATTCATCCATTATTCTATTGATAATTAATGAATGTCTACAAGGTGCCTCAAATTGAATTGCAGCATGAATAAGGGGCTCACAGACTACTAGGGAATTAGACAAAATTAGTACATGTAAATGGACATAACTCATCAGTTAAAGACAAATTTTAACTGATGGATTAAAATATTTAATACATATCTACTTATTTTAAAGTGACATGCTGAAATATTAGAATACACAAAAATTGGATGTAAAAGAATAGAAATGGGTATATTTAGAAAATATTAATTCAAAGAAAACTGAATACTACTCTATAAATCTCCTATAAAAGAGACCGGAAAACAGAGAAAAGGAGTGATGTCCTGCAAGATGAATTCCCTCCAGAAACATAAATTTAACAACATCCACAGAAAAATTCCCTTCATGAGACATTCAGGGATTAAAGTGTACCAGTGGAACAAGCGGCAAGAGAACATGCATTGAAGTGTCTAAAAAAACTGTTGACTTTACAGGTGTCACTCTCCCACAAGGATCTGAGCCTGCCACTAAAGGAGATGACAGGACCTACAAGTTCCCCCTGGTGGAAAAGAGATCAAAGTAAGCATTCCACTTCCCCAGCCTTTCAAGACAGCTCTGCCATGCTGTGCTGAATGCTGAGGAAAATTGGAACAGACAGACACTCTAGGGTCTCAAAGAACAAAGTAAAGGGCCAGGGACTCTCAACAACCATCACAGGGATCTCAATTTACAGCCTGTGGCCCACTTCTAGAAAATACATACATGACCCACAGTGGCAAGTCAACCTGGCCCACAGATGGACTCCATCAACTGACCCACCCGAACTCTGGCCAGGTGAGGGACAAAGACTTTCTCCGTCAGAGACAGTTGGAAAAGATGTGAAAAGGTGACTACTTCTTCAAATGCAGAGACATCAGTACAGGCTAAAAGGATCATGAAACATAAGGGACTATGATATCACCAAATGCATGGGGGAAGAAAGTTCTTGTGACCATTCCTTAGCAAATGAAGATCTGTGAACTGCTTGACAAAGAATTTTTAATGATCGTCTTAAAGAAGTTCATTGAGAATGAAGACAACTAAATGAAATCAGCAAAATAGTACATGTACAAAATGAGAAGTTCAACACAGAAAACATAAAAAGAACCAGTCCAAGGAATATTGAGGTCTTCAGTGGCTGAAATGTACGGGCCTCCTGGTATTTTCTCCCGCAGTGGAAATCATAGTCAAAGAGATCCCTTTTGTTGCGGGGTCCAGCTCACAGCTGCACTAATGGTAATGGTGGGACTATGATAAGCAGGTACCACAGATCGGAGTCTGCAGTGCGGGTGTTTTGAAAGGACCACATTCCATGGTTAAGGACTGTGTTTACACTGTGGCCAGAACATGACTGCACTCATCTGCGTTGATGTCCAAGGCATGTTGGGCACTTGTACAGTGGACACAGAGCAGGTGAGTAGGGGCTGGACACACAGAGTAAAACGATCCCAGGTTCAGACACGGGTTCTTGCCAGACAGCTGCTCTGGCTCCCGAGGTGCCGGAGGCTCATGGATCAGCTACAGAGTCAAGGTCCACAGAGCAGGCCGGGGGGTGGGGGGACAACCACGGCAGTGGAGTGGGGAGAGCTACACATCACATCAGGAGCATGTGAGAAATCAATCATATGTGGACATTAAACAGCACAGCCTTGAACAATGAATGTGTCCAATTAGAAATCAAGAGGGAAATTTTTAAAAAATTGAAAGAAGCACACTTAGTAGAATAGTGATTAGGTCAATCACCTTCAAGGGACGCAGGTCACATGCACCTGTGTTTGAATCCTGGGTCCAGGGGAGGGGTTTAGGCGGTGGGAGAACAACCAATGTGGACAACTAAAATGAAAATTTTAATGCTTCTTCCTCCTCCTCTCTCTTCCTCCCTGTCTGCCTACTCACCTTCATTCCTACCTGCACCTTTTCTTGAAAAAAGTTGAAACAAAATTAAAATACAACATATTAAGATTTAGGTGATACAAGAAAAATAGTTATATCAGAGAAGTTTATAGCAATAAACACCGACATAAAAAAAAACAACTCACAGAAATAAAGATTGAAACTCAAATAACCAGAAAAAGAGCAAACAAAGCCCCAAGTAAGAAAGTAGTGAATAATAGATATCAGAGCAAAATTAAATGGAATAACAACTATAAAAACAATATAAAAGACAATGAAAATGTGGCTTTATGAAAATTTTTTAATTGAAAGAACTTTAGTTAAAAAGAAAAAAAATCAACCACCATGTTGAAGAGCACATTACTACATATGCCTGACAAAGGACCCATACCCAGAATCTATAGAACATGTTTATAAAACACAAAGGACACAGATAACTCAACAGAAAAGGGGGTCACTATTTCAACACATGATTCAAAAATAGGATATGATATGGAGAATAACCACAGGAAAAGGTGCTTAACCTTGGTCAGCAGTAAAATACAAATAAAACCACCATGAGATACCACTATACACCCACCCAAGAGCTTAACTAAAATGATGGAAATGCATCAAATCATGTTAAGAATGTGAAGCAACTAGAACTCCATACACTGGTAGAGTGCTCTGCACAAATATTTACTATTATTTTCTAACTGAACACCTGCCTTTTTAACCCAAAGCTCCATGCCTATGTACAGAAGCCCCAAGAGCAATGTATAACTAAACTATTTACAACAGCCCCAAACTGGAAACAAAAAAATGCGATTTGGTAGTAGAATAGATTTCTTTAAAAGCTTTATACCTTATTTGTGCCCTTTGTTTTTATTGTTTTAAGAGAGAAAGGAAGAAGATGTGATTTTTTAAAGGAATACAAGGAAACACTTTTATTTATTTCTTACTTGTTTTACATTGTCCTCTGTTGGGAGTGAGTTGCTTTCTGGCCGCTTCTGCAAAGTTTTCCAGGACAGAAGTTCTCACAAGTCAGCAGAGCTACAAGTACATACCTGCAGGAAGCTACTAGCTCCGACCTTCAGTGTTGCCATCCTGATAATAGCAGTAGAATTAATGCCTACATTCTTCTTTATTTGCGTTACCTCATTGTATCCCAACCCTGTAAATCACAGAACCAGGCTCGTGGTCACTGTCTCTGAAAGGAGAAAAGTGTCCCACATGGCCCCCGCTTTTCTATATGTATTATCTGTCTGTTTTTTCTTTAGGCTCCCGTAGTCCCTTTACAGAGACCCTGTTGATAAACCACACAGGTCACGGCAGTCCTCCCCAGTGCCAGGTCTCAGATCCAAGTCCGCAGGCTTTATATAGTCAACTCCCAGCCTCTGGTTAGCACGTAAGCCACTGAGGAGCACCAGAACAGATTTTTAATGGTATATTCACACAAAAGAGGACTGCACAACAATGAACACTCTACAACTACATACAACAATGTGGAAGAACGTCACATATATGATAAAGAGTGAAAGACGCATACAAATAGAGTAAAAATATATACTTCCATTTCAATCAAGTAAAAGGGGTAAAACTAATATAAGCTATTAAAAGTCAGGGTAGGGGGGCAAAGGGAGAATATTGGCAAATCTATCATGCTATTTGTGAATATAAATTTACGCTATGTATACCTCAAAACAGGCTAAAGTCAAAATGCAATATCCCTTCAATAAAAAAAAGTTAGGGTAGTGATAGCCCATATAGGAAGAACAACTGGAAGAAAACAACAGGATTTCTGTAAGGCTAGTAATGTATTTTTATGTTGCTGGAGGCTAGCCAGGCTTCTTTGTAAAAAGTTCTACCCATTTTTTCATGCTTGGTTCTATATCCTAAGACATCACATATCATTTTCGATCTGTGTCAGAATAGTAACCATCTAGGGTTCCTGTATGCCTTTCAGCCATTGGTTCTTGCTTTTGAAACCCTGTTTCCTTTATGTTGACTGATCTTTGCATTTGTGTTTGGACATTTTGTTTGAAAACATGATTAAAAGAAATAATTTGAGATCAAAGTAGATGGTAATTTCTCCAAATATTGGTTTTTTTGTCTATTTCACTTAGTACTTGGGGTCACTAGAAATCTGGGATGCAGCTACTGGGGAAAAAGAAAGTTTACACAACACTCTTGAGAAAGACCACTGATGAAAGATTAAATATCATTCTCTTTTATGAATTTAACACCAAAAAGACTTTACCACAGCCTAGAATAAAGAATAGAAAGTCATATCTCAAGGAGTGATTCTAGGTTGTGTTAAGCTGCAGAAGAGAGAGAGTTTCATGATCCAACAAAGACTAGAATATGTCAGCCCAGAATCTGAACTCTGGAAAACACACTATTTTGGAACCCTCTTGTCCATCCTCCCAGAAAAGAACTCTGGGAAAAATTACTCCTGAGAGCCACAGTGTCCCCTCTGGGCATAGCTGTTGGCAGGTAACAGTCTCAACAATTACTCTGACAATGAACCAGAAGATTAGAGGGAGTCAAAATTCAAGAGACTTTATAACCTGGTGAATTAATTCACACTATTGTCTCTACTATGACCCAGCATGCTTCTTCAAGGAGGAAACTAGAATTCTTACTTCAGGCTCCATCCAGAAACACTTTTTTTTCAACCCTAGTGCTACGGGGTTGTAAACTCAACCCCACCCTGCCTACAATTCATCTCAATTGTCTCCTCTACTCAGGAACACAGGGCCCACTGGACAGCTTGACTGACCCCCATTATGAATACTAACAGCTACTAGACAGGCTGACTGTAAACTTTCCATTTCTGGAAGGACTAAGGCCCTTTTCGAGTGTGTGATCTGACTTTCAAGTATACATAACAGATATCAGATAAAGACTCATGACAGTACATCCATATGATAGACAGCAGAACACTACATGCATTATCTCCTTGGACCCTCACAAAGCACCAAGAGGTAAGTGGAATCACCATATTGTCTAATCAGAGTGGACAATAGTGAAATGAAATGCTGAATGTGACTAGAAAGAGGTAATGGCAAAACCGGGATTGAAGCCTTAGCTGAATCCTGAAAGCAAGGAGTCAGGATGTCAGGATAGCTCAGGGAAGGTAGAGAAGCGGGGATGGATTTCTCATAGTTGTTATACTTGGGACCTTATCCATTTAAAGAGCATAAGGAAGGATGAGTAGGTTCTCTCAGTTCTGAGCTCTCCACCTCCCGACTCGTGAGCCTGTGTGTCCACATGGTCTTGCGCTAGCCTACTGCCTTAGAAAGGAGTCACATCCTACTTGTACTCCCTCATCAACACAGAGACTAACAATCCTCATCAGAAAGTATTCATTCAGTGTCAGAGCACTGGTGAGTCACACCACTCAGAAGACATCTCTTTGGCTTTGTCTGATGCCGACAGGAAGCACTGGAACTCTTCTGTCCCTGAAACACTGTCCTCAGCACCATCACAGAGCAAAACATTTTCCCAGGCTTTTATACTTCAACATGCCCTAAGATGTAGGTTTCTAAATTAAACTTTGTTTTAATGTAGTTTATATATTTTCTTAATTTTTTCAGACAAACCATCTTCCTCTTCTATGGTTTGCCCATTTTAGATTTTTGTCCATTATTTCTGACCATGTTGCTCATATTTCCAACCATTATTTGGGTCTTTCATTATCGACATGTAGGACTCTTACATATTCTGAATGCAAATCCTTTACTCTGTGTGCAGTAGGTACCTGCTCCACCCATGAGTCATCGTTGCCCTTTATTTACAGTGTATTTTTCATATAAATGTTTTAAATTTGAAGTCATCAAAGTGTCCCACATTTTCCTAATGTTTTATAGGGCGGTTGTTTTGGTCTGGTTTAAGAAACTAATATTTTCCCTGATGTCATAAACATATTTCCTTCTAATTTTTACAGCTTTATTGAGGTATAATTGACATACATAATTGTGTAAGTTTAAGGTGTAAATCACGTTGACTTAATATGCTTATATATTCCTCTAATTTTTATTATTGCTTTTAACAATATATGCTTTAGAAATTAATTTTCTGTATTTTTATGTATGGTATCGCATTGTTCCTACACTCTACTAAATAGTCAGTCCATCTTTTTGCGACTCTTTTCTAAACCAACCCATGTTATAGATCAACCTCTGATAAATGCTTGATTTGTGTCCAAACTCTCTACTCTGTTACACAGGTCTATTCTTCATTCCCTATTCCTGTGCTACCCCATCATTTGAATTACCATAATAAATCACTCAACAGCTAATGGGGAAATTCCTTTCTCCTTATTCTCTGTACTCTAATTGTCTTAGCATTTTATAGCTCATTATTCTTTTTGATGCAAGATTCCATGCTTAAAAGAATCCTGTGGTATTCTGATTGAGATTGATTCAATTTCATAGATCAATTACAGGATAACTGGCATTTTCACTCCTTTGAGTCTTGCATTAACATTGCTGATATACCCATTTTTAGGTATTCATTTTTTTATCATCAGGAAATTTTTATAATTTTTGAAGCCATCTAACCTCTTTTGTTAGAATTTTTCTGTTAATATAAACATTTTCCACTGATATTAAAAATAAATACTCTTTTTAAATTATATATTCTTATTATTGAAGGATAAGAATAGTATTGACTATTTTAAATATTGGTTTGAATTAAACAAACTTGCTGATATCTCTAGAGAGTCCCTTGGGAATGCTTAATGGGTCTTGAGGGTCCTTTGGGTTTTTTGGTAGACAATTATATATTCTGTGAATTCTAACCTTTTGTTCTTTCAAATTCTAATACAATAAAAAATTATTCACAAATAGGTCAACACTTCAAGTATTTCATACAGAAAAATTCTTCACAAATAGGTCAACACTTCAAGCATTTCATACAGAAGACATAAATATAAAGCTATATCAGTAACTATAGTCTCTGAGCCCCTTAGATTTATTGAACCCATTCATCCCTGAGGTCTGTTATCTGATTATGGAAGAAGGCATTTCAAAGAGAAAAAGAAATTCCTATAGGGACAGAGCTGAAATATCACATCGTAGATGGGGGGAAATATAATTAGAACTACCTTCTCAGTGCCTACTATGAAATTTACACATGTATACTAGGAGACACTGAGAATTGACAAATTAATTATAGATACATCATTGGGTATAAGACTATTTAGAAAAATTAGTGACTTTTTGGGGTGCCCTAGACTACAGGAACAAACACAGGACAAGATGTAAATGGTTTAAACAGAACAAAAGATTCTCTTCTGTAACAGTGCTAGTGGGTATCTTTGCTAGTGGGTGTCCCTCCTGGATGTGGAGAACTGAGGACACAGGATCATTCTATTATATGACAGACTCCACCATCCCACTTAGCCCTTTGGACATTTCCACCCAGGTGGCAATGGTAAAGAAGACTGTGTGAAACCCAAAACAGGAACAAATAGATGCATTGTGAAAACTCAGTCATAAAACCTCAACTCAGTCCGGGTAGCCTGGGAAATATAGTCTAATTGTGTCCTGAAAGAAGAGAACAAAGTAATTTGGATGAGATGTTAGTAGGGTTTGTCATAATTAGCATGATTCAGACCATAAGGGGATTACAGAGGAGGGAATCTGTGTTCAAGTAGTGAAGGGAGAGTTATAATAGGCACAAGTTTTTAACAAATGAAATAATAAAGGGAAGAGAAGACCAAAGAAAAAAACTTTGCTTGTTTATAATCTGTATTAGAGAGTTTTCTAAAGAGATAAAACCTATCAAAGGAGGTGGTAAAAGTCTTCTTTAAAGATTGGACACTAGGGGAAATAATTCTGTACACTTATTTTTACAAGGACCTATACCTCGTTACACCTGTGTAGATACCAGTTACCTGGACTCTGGAATCAGTATGAGTTTGGTCACTGAAACAATTCCTAATTCCTAGACATGCTTTTTCTGGAGTAATCATAGTCTTCATAATGATTTTTCTGTATCATATGTGATAAAATTTACATGTGATATTGACTTCATTAAGTTGAAATGTGCCGGGGAAAAGACACTATCTTATGTGTTGAATAAATAAATAAATTGTATGTTCACATATATGTGATTTTCCCATAAGCCTAATAAAGTACCTAATACATTAAATATGGTAAAATAAGTGTTCTAAATTGGTTAAATCTGAGGTGTTTGGGTGACAGTATGGGAAAGAGGGAAGAGAGACTCTTCAAATTCACATGTTGCTCATTTCTTACACTGTCCGTCTACTGAGCAACAAATGTTATTTCCCCCAAACGCTAACAATTTTCAAATTTAGTAAATCTCCAGCTATAGAGAAGTCTGGTAACTTAAGTCAGAACTGGGGGAGAAGAAAGATTATTAAACATAGTAACTTCCGTAATGAACCTGGATTCTTCTCCCTTTTCTTAACAAAGGAGCCGTGAGGGATGAAAACCAATCCTCCACCATGGATTTCATCCTTCTAGGAGTTACCGGTCAGCAGGAACAGGAAGACTTCTTTTTCATCCTCTTCCTGCTCATTTATCCCATCACAGTGATTGGAAACCTGCTCATCATCTTGGCCATTCGCTCTGACATTCGCCTTCACAATCCCATGTATTTTTTCCTTGCCAACCTCTCTTTTGTTGACATCTTCTTCTCCTCTGTCACCATCCCTAAGACGTTGATTAACCACATCTTGCACAGCAAATCCATCTCCTTTGTGGGATGCCTAGCACAAATGTATTTCATGATTGGCTTGGGTAACACAGACAGTTACATCTTGGCTGCAATGGCTTATGATCGTTCTGTGGCTATCAGCCGTCCTCTTCATTACACAACAATTATGAATCCACGATCTTGTGTCTTGCTAGTTATTGGGTCTTGGGTGGTTGGAAACTCCAATGCCCTCCCCCACACTGTGCTCACAGCTCATTTATCTTTTTGTGGACACCGGGAAGTGGCCAACTTCTATTGTGATATTGCCCCTTTGCTCAAGCTGTCCTGTTCTGACATCCACTTTAATGTGAAGATGATGTACTTTGGGGTTGCTGTTTTCTCTGTGCCATTACTGTGTATCATCATCTCCTATGTACAGGTCTTTTCCACAGTCTTGCGGGTTCCATCCACCAAAGGTATGCGCAAAGCCTTCTCCACCTGTGGGTCCCATCTCACTGTTGTTTCTTTGTATTATGGGACGGTTATGGGAATGTATTTCCGTCCTCTGACTAGTTACAGCCTAAAGGATGCTGTGATAACTGTGATGTACATGGCAGTGACCCCAATGTTAAATCCTTTCATCTATAGTCTGAGAAATCGGGACATGAAGGCTGCCCTCAAGAAACTCTTTAGCAAGAGAAATTCCTCTTTACCATTGTGAGGTCACATTAGACACTGCAGTCACCAGTTACAATGCACTTGGAAATCCATTCCAAATGTTGACACCCTCAAGAAGCTGCCATGGATCTTTGCAGTAGAAATTCTCTTCTCAGAAATCTTGTAACAATACATGAGACATGTTACTGAAATGATCACTTTGAACAGTCCTAATCTTTTTGAAGTAGCATCTCAGGAATATTGGGTTCCTGTCCCAATGAAGCTATTATCAGGGAAGACTTGAAAAGATTAGAGCTCAATTTCTCCCTCTACATATTATAGCAATACTATCTGCCACAGCACTGTGCTGGTGTGCAGATCACAATAGTTTATGATTTGAAGGCTATAAATCATCATTCAGCTGTCCGCTTTACTGGACTATTAAACACTTTCTATGCATGCAAAACTATGAAGGAAGGTATTATACTTTTCATAATTTTGATCATATAAAGTGTGTTCAATAATTCTTGGTAGAAAGTGGTATGAACAAATAAAATTATTGATTTCTAAAGTATCATCTGATAATAATCAGACATAGTCAGATTAGATATTATTTACTCTTCCATTTATATCTTTAAAGGATATGACCTGTGTATCTTATATCTACTGCATTGTTTTTTAAACTAGACTGTTTCTAAAGACTCTCCTTAAAATATCAGTTAAATATAATCATGAAGTTATTCAATTTTTAAGTAAAATGTTCTGATTTATTAATAATGTTCTGACTTAATTATACCATGAAATAAAACTAAAGTGACAAAAATGTTGATTGCCAAATAATAAAAGAAGAAAAAGCAGTATTGAAAATGATGTGACAATGTTCCTCCAGCATGGCGCCGGGAGGATGAGATTTTCACTCTGGATGATCTCCTGACTATATAGGGATATTCCCCAACCATCTTCTGTCAATCCAGCAAGTACTTAAATACTCAGCAAGTAGTCCGACTATGATTTGATTCTGTTCATGAAAAAATGATGTGTTTTCAAAATATTAGAAATATATAAATTATTGTTTTTCAGTATCCACAAAGAATAATGTTTTGAGAGGTATGCTGAGTGTATCTTAGAATAGTATGCAAATTGTTTTATTATCTATTATATTTAAGTTAAAATAACAATATATTACTATCTTCAATAGATAATTCATATTGCCAAGATTTTGTCCCTGGATATTGGAAGATGACATAATTCACCTTTAATGCTTTCTGGGTCTCTCAAACACCAAGGATGAAAACCATCACAAGTATCTTCTTTTTCAACCAAAAAGGATTTGATGATAAATGCCTATGAGTCCATGCAAATGAATGAATAAATCATGAAGTGAACGAAGGCATTTCACTTAGAGAATTTTCAGTGTTAACTAATAAAATGTTATATACATTTATCCTCTGTCCCTATGAGAATGAGAAGATTGAGCATCTATTTTGCTTGCTGCTGTATTTTCAGCGTTAGACAGAGCTGGCAGATAGTAACTACTCAATACATTTTTTAAATGAATCCTGAAATGGTTTAGACATTTTCAATATTTACTATAGCAAAATATTAAGTTTCCAAAGAATATAAAGGAGAGGTGAGAATGTAGGATCTTAGTAGTGATGCACCACTTAACTGCTATATCAGTCGCACATTATTCCTCTGTTTAAATTTAGGTAAGAGAAGCTAATTTCCTCTACTGCAATTACTAAAATAATAATATGAATCTGTGCATAGTGCATAATTTTAAATGTAAATCATTGCAATAAATGTAAAGTCATCATTTCAGCAATTCTCCCTTTGATTCTGTCAAACATGTTGTCCTGCAGTAATTTAATATGATAATTTATTACTTTATGTGTCACTCTCCCGGAATTAACTAAAATGGAAATGACTAGAAAGCTGGTATGTCAGTTCAGATCAGTTAAAGTCCATTCAGCAAAGACAAATCATAACTGATGGTGTTAAAACAAAAAATTTTTAATACAGAGAAACAGAACCTAAGAGTGGCCTGTGAGAGACTAAACGAGAGACGAGACGGATGTCAAGGTAACCCAGAGATTAGTAACCACAGGAAGAAGTCACTTCCCCTAGGACTAGGGGAATAAAAGGGAAAGGAGGTGATACCCGAACCTAGTTGCTGAGAAGAGGGATGAAACACATCTGCTGTTGAGACCCCTGAGGGAGCTTCCAAACAGCTGCGGTGACCCACACTTTTATCCTTGAGGGGTCTGACTTCCTACAGGCTGTCTTTTGGTTGTTGCGTTGTTATTACCATCATTCCTATGCGTCTCTGTTACCGCGCATGGAAGAACAAAGGCATCTCAGGCAGCTGTCGACGTGGTTCTCCTTGTCCTCCTGTGAAACAGCAACCTAACGCATGTCCTTGGTGACTGAGCCTGTCAGCAGAGAAATCCCGTTTCTATTAATTGTCCTCAGACATGTCTTAGTTTGGTTGAATCTTAGCAGCCTAATAGTAATATTTTCTTGAAATCCCAAAAGACTTTTATAATATCCTTATGCAAGGTTGTAAATACCTAAAATAACCAAAAACAAACTCTAGAGAAATAAATATGTGCAAGGAAAGTTCATCAGAAGCAAAAAACAAGAAAAAAGGTTATTTGTATAAAATCACAAAAGATTCTGAAAAGCAAAGCAATGAGAATAAAGAACAAAAGTAGAGGTACCATTTGCCGGAATCTCAAACTACACTATAAAGCAATAATAATCGATGAAGTATGTTACTGTAATAAAAAGACACGCAGATGAGTGGAACAGAATTGAGGCAGAGAAGTAAACTCACACTTATACAGTCAGTTAACTGATAACAAGGGAGCCAAGAGTATACAGTGGAGAAAGGAGAGTTTTTTCAACAAATGGTGTTGGGATAACTGCACAGGAGCATGCAAAAGAATGAAACTATCACCAAACACAAAAATTAATTCAAAATGCATTAGAGATTTGGCTATAAGGCCAAAGCTATAAAATACATGGAAAAAAATGACAAGTGCCATGACATCAGTCTTGGACATGTCTTTGGGGACTCAACTCTAGTGGCAAGGCAAACACAAAAATAAACAAACAGGACTACATCACACCAAAAACGTTCCCTATAGTGAAACTACCCACCAAATGAAAACATACTATTGAATAGAAGATATTTACACATCAAACATGTAACAAGGGGTAATGTCCAAAGTATATAAAGAACTCAAAGTCACCAACAACAGTAAACCCAACCCAATCAAAACATTGGCAGAGATCTGGATAGACAATGCTCCAAAGACAATATAGAGAGAGCCAGTAGGATCATGAAAAATATTCATCATCACTTATTATTAGGGAAATGAAAATCAAAACCATGAGATAACCTCTGAATGATAATAAACTACATCAAAAAGACTAGAAATGAGTGTTGGCAAGGAAATGCAGGAAAGGAAATTTTTGTGCACTGTTGATGGGAATGTAAATTGGTGCAGTTATTTTGGAAAACTGTATAGAAGTTCCTCAAAATTGAACATAGAACTACCATATGATAGAGCAATTCCACTTTTAGATATTTATTCAGACTATGAATATACTAATTCAGAAAAACATGTGCACCCCTGTATTCATTGCAGAACAATGTATAATAGCCAAGAATGAAAACAGCCTGAGTGCCCACCAACAGATTAATGAATAAAGAAAATATGATGTAGATACATAATGAAATATTCATCCATTTAATAAAAGATGAAATCTTGCCATTTGTGACAATATGAATGAAATTACAGGGATTATGCTAAGTGAAATAAATCAAAAGGAGAAAGACAAGTACTGGATGACTACACTCATATGTCAATATAAGAAAACCAAGCAACAGGCAAAACAAAATCTAACTCTTGATCATAAAACTAAGGTTTCCAGAGGGAAAGGGGAAGGGGAGCATGGGAGCAAAGGATACTGGAGGGTCAAGAGATAGTGGAGGACTATTAAAATTTTTGGTAATGGGCATGGTGTATTACATGTTTGGTGAGAGTGAAATTGTATCTCTAAGACTTACATTGTGTTATGAATCAAAGTTAACTCAACAAAACAAATTTAAGACAAATATAAGCATAGGATTCTAGAGAAAAGATTTAAGAAAGGAGAGACAGAAGAAAGTAACTAGGAGTACCATGTGTATAGAAGTAGGTCCTAACTTTCAGGTTTTAGGGTGTTTTTAACATTGATGATGGATGGATGAATGGATGTGTGGATGACAGATAAAAAAAAGCTGTACATGTCTGCATGAAGTAATGAGAGCTTTCTTGAATTAAGACATGAGAGAGAGTGAGAAAGGGAAAGGCAGAGGGAGAGGGAGACTGGGTGGGAGAGAGAAAGTAAGTATGCAGGCAGGAGTGGTGAGACCGAGTTTATACAGGCAGCTCTTAGCAATCCAGAGAAGAGACAGAGAAGACAGCAAGGATCCAGATGACAGATCTTGTTAAAATAGAAACAATAGAATGTGGTACTTTTTATGAAAGTAGTAAGGAAATGTCTTCACACTTACAAGTTTATGGAAAATGATGCCATTAGTGAAAATAATGAATAAGTAACTTAAGGAAAATTAGTTCCATTTTGGGTATACTTTCAAGGGTCCCCATGGGACATTTTCATCAAGGTATTCAGGTAAATAGTTGAATGAAGATATTCAACCCTGAGGTAAAATTAGCAGAGCATGGATCAGAGCAGAACTGATAAATAAAATTATGGAAACAGATAAAATCATCTAAGAGCCTGAAGTTCTTGGAGAATGGACTACATTTTAGTAAAGTGGCCATGATGCAGAAAGAATGTTCTAGGGGATAAAAAAGACATTCATATAATCTAGAATTGATGTCAAGCTATCAAAGCTATCATTCTGCTTTTTTAATCAAAGCAGAATGTCCATAGCAAAAAGGCCGTGTCAGTGTACAGGCACAGTAATGAATGGGCACTCAAATACTAGATTTTAGAAAAAAATAACCAAACAATAGTCAATCCAAAGAGGAACGTGATAAGTGCTACAAGGGAAGTTCAAAATATGCCATATATATTTAGACAATGTAGGCATTTCATTAAATATCAAAAATATACATTTGTTTGGTCATGTGTATTACATAATACTACACTATCACTTCTTTTACTTTTCAAAATAACCCTGTGGCACAGGTGGAAATACTCCACCTTTACAAAGAAAAAAGTCTTATCTGTGAAAGTTGAAGTGATTTAGTTGGCAATTTTCACTTAAGAAGATGCAGGTCTAAGATTTGAGTCCACTTTCCTCATGCCAAATATGTCTTCCTCAATTTTACAGCTGACTTCCAGAGGAGACATAAAATGCTGAAGTGTATATAGGTAAGTAAGCAGATATGGCTAAAACTTTGACCTGTATGAAGGACACTCTGTCCTCAACAGACACGAGCTATAGGGCTAAGCTGGGAAACACGAAGCAGAAGAAATGATTCTTCTCCGTTTTCATCCTCACCATCTTCAATCAGTCAATCCAAATTGATCCAGTGAAAACCGAAACAAGTGCTAAAGAATTCCACAAGCAGCAATGGTACTAACTCAAGTTACAGCTGTATAGTCAGTCCACTCAGGCATTTGGTTTTAAAGGAACCCATGGAAACATTTTTAAAGAGGCAGCACTGGGTCATGGGTTTGGGTAAACATCAAAGAAGAGAAAGCATTCTTTCTCTAAAAGTATGTCTCTGCTACTTATGATGAAGACAGACCCAAATGCCCTCTGAGGACAGTCGCTCCCTGTCTAGAATTCATGAGGAGCAGTGGGGCTGTCCTCTCAGATGGTTCCAGTAAGTCTTGAAAGATCGCCATGTGTCGTTCAACCCCCAGGCCTTTCCTACAAGGGCTATGAAACAGGTTTCTTTTCCTGAGTGATCCCAAACTTTGCCATGCAAAAACAGGTAACACTCACCTGTGTGCCCAGCACTTTACGAACATTAGCTTCCCTTATGAGCTAGGTATTACCATCACCCCAGTTTGACACATAAGGCACCTCAGATCTACGGAGTTAGATCTCTTCCCCGTGGTCACACAGCAAGTGGTGATGCGGTGATTCAAACCCAGGAGGTCTGGCTCTCAACAACTGGTTCGCTGCCTCTCTAGCTCAGATGGAAAGGGAACCATTCTGGGAGCTTATTCACGCTGGCTCTTCGTGTTCTGACATCTGCGATGCACATGGAGTCATGGGAGCCAGAACTCTGTCATCGCATCTCAGATCGGACTCTCTCAGAGTAAGATCTGGGCAGCAAGAGGGACAATCGTTTCTCTGAGACAGACAAACCACCTTTCCTCCTGTGGCTACTGTTTAAAAGCAAGAATCTGAAGAAATATCTGAAGTTACGATATTGAAATATATGGAATATGCCCAACATCAAAAGGATTATTTTTTATCCAGGGTACCTTTAGAGGACAAATTTATTGACTAATTCCATTTCAACTAATATTTTGTAGTCTGTTAGGTACTGTGCTGTGCTATGAGGTTTTCATCCCAAATTCCAACAATCAAGGGAAGTTAAAATAGCACAGGCTTTGGCTCCATTGAAAAGAACAGAGGTTTCTGATTATAAATGTATTGTAAAAGACCAGGCTACCTCACCAAGTAGTATCTCCCCAGGCAGGAGTCCGCACAATATCTTCTCCAGGCAGGACAGTGCTCGAGAGCCCTGCTGTTTAAAGCATCTTCTCTTCCCTGCAGCAACCTGTCACTTGGAAGCTTGCTAGAAATCAGAATCTCAGGTCCCACCCCAGAACTGCTACATCAGAATCTACATTTCCCTCAGCGCCCCAGGTGATTTGTGTGCCCATTACATGAGAGAAGCCCCACTCCAGGTGGCATCTGCATCTGCCTCCAATTTGGGGATTTTGCTTCTGTTCCCCTACAAACGGGTAGAAAATAGCTTTGCACCACATGTCTCTTATTTAGTTCTGATTCAAAAAAAATTATTTTAAATGTATAAGGCAAATGGGGATATGGGAATGGATATTCTATTGCATAAAGCAATGAATGCAATTTTTAGGTAAGACAATGGGCTGGTGGCTATTTTTCAAATTCCTATTCTTACACATAAACACAAATATATTTACCAAATGAAATGATACGTCTCTCTATGATTTGCTTCAAATAATCCAGAGATGGGTGGGTGAGATGCAGTGGGGATCACAGATAAAACAATCAAGTATGATCATGAGTTAGTGATGTTGAAATGGATGATGAGCATTTAAATTGACTTTGATGGACTCACATTTTTGTCTTACCTAAACAATGATACCCACAGTTTTGATGTACTAATTTTACCTTCTTCTTCTAGAACATATTTCAATAAGCAGATAACCATAGGTGCACCCTAGTAGAGTAGCATTTAGGTCAATCACATCCAAAGGAGCACAGGTCTATACCAGAATTCCAGTCCCAGTGGTGGGGTAGGGGGTTGGGGAGTGGCGAGCAGTGTGAAATTCTAAATTAAAATAAATATTTTTTCCTCCTCTCTTTATGCCCTCCTTCATTTTAGCCTGTACCTTCCCTTTGTAAAAAAAGCACCATATGTATTTTATAATATAAAATATGTATAATAAATTTAATATATGTATATGTAATACAAATTAATAAAGTCTTATTATTTTGTGTTTGAAATATTGCATAATAAGAAGCTAAATAAATATTGTAAATTCCAGGGGAGGGAAATGGGATCTTCCAAGGTAACCAATAAAAATCACTTCTGGGCTTTCAGCATCATCCTTCACCCTCTTGGCTCTCCCTCACCCATCCCCAACCACTAAGTCACTAATGTCTGAGGACAAATCTTGCAACATTTCCACATCTTTCCCTCTTCTTCATCCTGATAGCTGCAGTTATTTGGGCCTTCAACACATACATCAGTTTATCAGCCATGCAGTCCCAGGCCAAGTTTTCCAGATGCTAATCTGATCCTGTCTCTTCTTTGTCCATCTTGCCACTTGTTTGTTAGTATTGCTTTTTGTCTCTTTTCTCCCTCCTACTTCCACCCAAGTAATGTTTCCATCGTGGTAGGGGTTTCATTTTCATACCACTAAGCAGACAAAATAGCAGAAGTTATTCAACTGTGGTCCATGGGTACTTCAGGGTCCCCAAGATCCTTCCCAGGGTCCAATGAGGTCAAAACTATTTTATGAGAATATAATCATTCTTTTTTCCACTATAAATTATATCTTCACTGATGGTGCCAAAGCAATAGTAGCTAAACTGCTCATGTATTTTATTTCTTTTCTTAAGAGGAAAAAAAGTAGGCAAGAATGAAAAAAGAGAAAAGAAAAAGCATTTAATTTATTTAGTTGTTCATTTTAGCTGTTCCCTGTAGGCCCAAGCCACAAACCCGAGCCCTTAAGCTGCATGTGGACTCACCCCAGGTACCAGCTTACCATCAGGGTGCCCCAAACTGAGTGCCTTTACATGAAGAAAGACACCAAACCACACTAGTAGTCAATGAATTACTTACCATCACACACTTTCAATAGCACTTTTTAGTGTCCTTTTCACTTAAAAGTTCCTTGATGACCAGCAGTAAATACTATTTTATTAACTCTTAACTTCACCTCTTTTAAGATATTATACTTAACATGAAATTCAAACACAGCATTTTGTCTGCATGCCAGTGGTTATCTTGAGGAAATATACTCGTGAAATATTCTGAGTTAAAAGCTAAACTAGTCACTTTTTTCCTGGAATTCCATTTTAGATAAAGGAACAAGTGACAAACAATAGTTATTAAGACTTAGGTATTTGGCAGGTATTTATTAAAATGAATGAGATGAGCCTGTGACTTCAAGGAAAACAATGGACTGTGTTTTTTGCCAATAACAGCATTCTAGGTTTAAGAAGACATCAGTTTGAAAACTTGTATCTGTGACTGCAAGCTTGACAGCATTCCAATCATTGAAGACTTTTGTGATTGGATTGGTGGTGATTTTAGAAAATATGATTGTTTTATACAATGAAATGTGTGAACATGTGGAAGATTTGTGTAACTTCATGAAACAATATTTTCTAAATGACCAGCATGTGGGACAAAGGCATGAAAGGTACCGGATACGTCAATGGATTTTAATGTAAAAGCAGATGATTTTGTAGTGGGTGGGGTGTGCTGTCAAGAACTGAAGAATGGGGGATAGGCACATATGGGGTTAGATAGGACATGGCATGAGTAACACCACTGTACTGAGAACCCACATAAAATCTCAGTATATAATATTCATTCAGTCACACTCAGTCTTGACAAGGGCATCTGTGCGTCACACTTTAACAGGATTCTCAACAGACTCATCTCAGAGTTTTTTAATAATATCCTTGGACCCTTATTATAGTGTTCAGTTGGAATAAATCTTAAAATTTTAATGCATTTCTCAACAGATTTCTGTCTTGCTGTCCCAAATAACATCTTGTCATGCAGAGTATACTTCAGCAGCACGGTGCCCTCTATCCTGACGGTCTGGAGCAACCGCCGGACCCCCCTGCCTCCTGCAACCACAGGTAACCAGGTTCCCACTTGCTTTACTGCTGCACACCTGACCCACCCATAGGAGGCTCTCTCCCATAAAAACTGCCAATGCCCCTTCTCCTGGCCGATGCTTTTCTGCAGTGCCTCAGCCCGCTGTGAGTTTTTCAATAAATCTTTGAATACTCACAGCATTTCAGTACCATTCTTCAGGCACTTCCTGAACCAGGAAGGGCCCAACATCTATTTTGGGACCTAACAGGTTCATATTATTTTGTAAAGCAAAGTTATCTCAATAAATATTAATTTTTTAAAGTAGATAAAAAGTTTATGGACATGGCATCCAATTTAACATTGCCCTTAACCTTTAAGAAACTATGATTCATTAAGCTATTGTAAAATACTGAAAAAGAAATCCACAATCCAATCATTTAGAAAAACTACTAAAATACTCCAAAACTATGTAAAACTAGATAGCCTCCATATTTCAACCACAGCAAGATCGTGCAACAGATTCAATGCAAAATCGATATGAGAATCCAAATATTTCCTATTTCTTCCTTGATCTATGAAGCATTTAGAAGTGTGCTGGTTAACAGCCAAATGGTTAGGGGCTTTACTCTATCATATTCTTTTTAATTGTTTGAGAAGTATTATTTTTTCTTTAACTGATATACATAAACCACACTAAAATGTCTTATCATTAAGTAAAAGACAACATTTAGATACAGAGAATTTTAATTGACACAGTTAAGATGAACAAGACAAAATAGACATTGCCAGCTAGTCTTCAGTCCTTGCCTTTACAGGATAATGAACACAACCTGAAACACAGGTGAGTCTTCTCTGTTCTATGAAACAGTGAAGGGATTTCCTCAGTATCCACATACATTATGCCCAGTTATATAAATCTAAATATAACACCAATCTCCTATAAATATTGAGATGGCATTCACCATCTCTGTGAAAAGCTGAACATATATGGCACAGTGGTGCACAGTGGTGCCTGTGGAGTAGTGGTTAGGTCCACTGCCTCTAGTCATGCACAGTCCACATACATACCAAGGACCTGGGTTCACTTCCTAGGGCCAGAAGGAATAACCAAGATGTACAACTAAAAAAACAAAAATTCATCATAGAAAAGAGTTTAACATTACAATTAAGTTTAATCGTATCTCTAGAAAGAGTAAACAGAAAGTTGACTTGCTGAAACAATTACTATCCAAATTCAAAAAACGTTATCATAATGATTTAACCTCAAGTCAATCTTATTTAAATCAGGACTGTTCAACGAAAACAGAAACAGACTACCATTATCCAAGATTTCTGATGTATAAAGTCAATGTAAATATGGTACATATAAAAAAGTCATGCAATATTTGCATTGTAATAAATAAGGCAGTGCTTTTTGAGATAAGTTATCAACTGTGCCCCTTCTGATTTCTTTTTGATACCAGCAACATCGCTGTTATTCCAGGGATGTACTTCTTCGGATTTTCCAAACACTCACCAATGTCTCCTCTCCCCAGGTGATGCCTTCATTCTTGTTGGCACCCAGGGAAGAGAACCCAACAGCCTGATGTGTCTTTCACCAAACACTCACCAATGTCTCCTCTCCCCAGGTGATGCCTTCATTCTTGTTGGCACCCAGGGAAGAGAACCCAACAGCCTGATGTGTCTTTCACCAAACACACCACAGAGATGTGGCCCAGTCTTGTGCTTGCCTCCCTTTTCCATGGTATGACACTGTGCACCCTTCTGAACAAAAATCATCTTGCCCTTCTGAACATCACCCATATTTTTAACCTCTTTCTTGTCCTTGTCACACAAAAGTTCCCACTTGTAAACTGGGGGTCCCACTCTCTTACTATAGTTTATTCTTAATTCCTAATTTACTTTATTGTTATCAGAGAATATATCTATATGATTCATTTCAACTGAACGTTATTAGTATTCATTTTATGGTTTACCGAGGTACAGCTATCTCAGTCAACATTGAATCTGTACTTTAAAATGATGTATATTGCACATATTGTATTTTAAATAATGTATATTGTATATATTGCAGGAAGTAGTGTTACCTATATATCAATTAGGTTGGTATTATTATAAATTATAAATTATGTCTATATCTTTAATAATTTTGCCTTGTGTTTTTGTCTTTTCAATGTCTAAGGATGAATTTCCATAAAAATCTCTATTGTGAATTTTTTCATTTCTTCCTATAATTCAGGTTTTGCTTATTATATTTTAGAGTTTTTATTTTAGGTCCTCTTACACATCTGCTTGTTATGAGTTCTTGATGAACTGACTATTTTATCATTATGAACTGTCCATATTCACAATATAGTCATATTTTAAAATAACCATTCCAGCTTCCTTGTACATACTGTGTACATAGAATACATTTTTCCATTAATTTATTTTTATTCTATCTCCTTTTTATTTAAAATGTTTCTCCTGTCTGTAGTTTATGAGTGAGTCTTGCATTTTATTCATTATTTAACGTAGCCCATCACTTCATATTAATTATTATTGTGGTTGAATTTTTTTCTCTTTCATTTGTTTTGTCTTCTTTGACTTTAGTTCCTCTGTTCCCTTCTTTCCTAATTTTTTTATTATTTAAATCATTTAAAATAATTCCTGATCATCTATTACCTTCTAAGCTATTCCTCTTTGATTCTTTTTTTATGTGATGCTCTGGAGATTTCAATGTGTATTCTTAACTGTCTGCAGTTCATTTATACTTAATATCATATGATGTCATGTAGATGCTGAAGTTTTGCATTTGCGTAGCTCTTTTATTTTGCTATAGCTGTAACACATATAAAAAGCATCTATACACATCACGAACAGCTCAAATCAATGTTAATTGTCATGTTTATTTTAAACAAAGAAGAAAATACAGCATTTTATATTTGTTAATCTATTTACTATTTATAACACTAACATTTCTTCCTAGAAATCAAGTTTTTATATGATATTTCTTCTCCTAAGTCTGAAGAATTTTAAGTATTTTTTATACTTAGGTCTGTAGGCAACTCATTCTCTTCATTTTCTTTACTCTATTATTATAGCTTCAACTTGGACTCTGATTCTAATCTCTAGAGGAACACAAAATAAGAAGGTATTCTCTGAACCAAGGGATTACTTCATCTAGTCTTTTTCATGGTACTAAATGCCTGTATCTGCGCCTCCCAGAGAAAATCACAAGTTTAAACAAAGCAGCCAGAGCTTACTTTAGCGCTTTCCTGGTGAATGCAACGCTATGCCTCCCTGGGACTACAGAGGTGTCACGGACAGGTCCCTAATGCCTTAGGCTCTCTTGGACCAGCTCTCAGCAGGAACAGCGCTCGAATTCTCAACCGCCTTGAGATTGTGGTACCTCACAGAATTAATTATCCTCAATTTTAACAGATCTTAAGACTGGTCCAAACTACACCTAAGAATAGGAGAACCTTAATTCCACAGGTGCTGATGAAATTACAAGAACACATTTCTCATCAGTTCTATAAACAAGCAAAAGAGGCAGACATTAGCAACAAACTCTGAAATAAATCAAAAAGGGATGTTATGTGGCTGCTATCAGCTCTCCATGGTGTTGTCAGTGCAGCTTCCTGGGACAGCACATACTGGCATGATCAGAGTCCTGACCTGCAGCTCTCGTCCCTTTCTCAGAAGGGCCAACAACAAAGGAGAAATGTGGACAGATGCAGTGTGGCAAGAATCATCATTCATCACATCCAGAACATGAAGGAAATTTCTTTTTGGCGCCTTTAATAGATCACCTTCCTCTGAGCATCCAGACATTCATGTAAAGCAGACAGAAGCCCACCGGTAACACCCTCAGCAACTGGCAAGAACAGCCAGGTAAGGACTGGGAGGGGAAGAGACATGCCTCCACGTGGCTTCTTTTTCTCCCACTTTCTTCTTGCTCATTCCACCCTATGGTCAGCTGGGAGCCTATCTCTCACCAACAGTCCTGTAACCACAGATATGATACAGTGCTGCTTTAGTAGCCAAAAGGGCTCAGAGACCCAGGTCTTAAAATCGTCCAGTGAATCATGGGCACAGGAATCAGTGGTCAATTCTCGCTAAACAATAAATGATGATCTCTTTCCTCAACCTCTACGCTCTACAGGAGACACACATTAACTCCCTCAAGCACACACATTTACAGACTCCCAACTATACTTTCATCCCACACACTACACATCAGATATCAAAAGGACGTGGCTTCCACCAAACAATTTTCCAGCTATATTCATGGAATTTCCAGTCAAGAGAGGCTGCCTTCTCCTGTGTTATCTTTTATTTTATACATTGTATATGCCCATGGCTTGGTTTGGGGGAAAGTTAATGAATTTATTTGTTTTTCAATAAGCAGTATATACACATGGTTCAAATGTCAAAATATGCTAAAATGCTCTCATGAAAAATCCCTCCCTTTCTTATGTCTCATCTACCTAACACTCCCATTGCTAACCAGACATCTGTTATTGGTCTCTTGCTCATTCTTCCAGAGATTAATATTGAACATACAAGCCAACAAAATATATATAATCTTGGGAGGTGGAATTAAACTGTATATATGGGACCAATATGACAATGGGAGCTTGAACTATGTCCTGATAACTCGAGTCCCTCCCAACCACCTTATTCTATCATTTTTAATTTCATAAGCTTTACTTATTTCCTCTCTGTGTTTCTTGATCAGTGAGGAACACTGGTTCTTTACACTTCACTTCAGTTTCAAATGTGAACATAAATCCAAAGAAAATACAAGTTAAGTGTATCGAAAATTGTAATCAATCAGCACGCTCTGGTGGAAGAGTGGTGAAGGCTGCCACCTCAGCCTAGTGAAGTCCACATACATCCCAAGGTCCTGGGTTTGTGTCTAAGGGCCAGATGAACAATCAAGGTACATGACTAAAAGAAAAATAAATGACAGTACTTTTTTCTCCTCTCTTTCTGCCTGTCTACCTACTGAACTTGATTCCTACATGAATCCTTCCTTTTATTACATACATACAAATTCACATAAAATGGATATCTGTTGAAACAAAACTCAAGTAAAATAAAATATGAGAACAAAGTTGCTTTTAGTTCAGGAGATACATTATATAGCAAGACTGGAAAATTGGCCACTAATTCCATTTGGCATAATAAGGACAAAGCACTGACTGAATTTTGTGTTTGGAGAAATCTCTAGGCATTTTTAGGGCAAAAGATGGCTTTAAAGTTGGGACTAACCTGTTATGAAAGGGGGAGGAAAGGAGAAAGGAGGATCTCTGGTGTGTGGCTCGCAGAGCTGAGAGGAAAGCTAAAGTGGAGACTGGGGCTTAGGATTCTATCTCTCCGCTGAACCCATAATGGTCAATAGGTAAGACTGAGGAGAGCAGAGATTCTGAGGCCTTTATAATCTGCCTTAAGTCAATGAGAGGCTGTCCTGAGTGAAGGAGAAGTGAAGGTGAGTGGAACAAACAAAAGCTGTTGAAGTCAAGGTGACATGGAAATGATGGTTCATGGGAGGAAGTCAACCAAACACCCATGGACCAATCCACCCTGGACCTCACTATTCCACCCAATATAACTAGTGCTCTGTCTGGTGGGTGGGGAGCAAGTAACAGCTAATAAACACAGCTCTTGAGTTGTGTGGGGACTTTTGGGAGGGAGTAGGGAAAACTTCAGCTGTTCTAATCTCATTTGGTCATTTGTATATAAGCAGGCCACCTAGGAGATTTTGGCTGTTAGCAAATAAACCAGTGATTAAAGAAGACTATGTGGGAGGTGGAAAGAGCCTGGGTCTTGGAATCAAACAGCTGAGACTAGATCTGACACAGCCTGCTTATGTCACTGCAGGGTGAGTAATTAATTACTCACTTGTCTACTGAGGGTGTCCTGTGCTTATAAATACTGAAAATTATTAGCTACTCTTTTAAGAAGACTATTTTTAGAAAGTATATGAAAATAGATTCTCACATTTTTGCTTGTCTTTTTACTTTCTGTAGGATCTTTTTCTTTAAAATAAGTTTTTAATTTAATGTAATTACACCAACTTTCTTTTCTTTTGCTTACACTGTTTTTTCACTTAAAAGACTGCCTTCGTCCTGACATCAAATAACTGTTGTGCTTCATATCTCTTGGTTGCTTTGTAGTTGTATCTCTATACATAATGTTTGAGTCACATGAAGTGTATTCAGTGAAACTGTAGGTGTGAATCTAAAAGAATTCCATGCCCCAAAGTTCATCAGCTTGTCCCAATACATTTGTTCAAGCTCTTCTGTTCTTCATACTAACGGCAATGCCACCTTTAACAAACCAATATGTGACATACACTGGGCTCTATTTCTGAGCTTTCTAATATGTGACATACACTGGACTCTATTTCTGAGCTTTCTACTTTTCCCTTTGGTGTATTATTTAATGAGGAACAGAGCAGCAGGCAACATACCCTAGAGTATCCACGTGCACATGGAAGAGAGTTTGCAGAGAAATGTCCATGGTTGGTGAGAGACTTAAAGCCAAGATTCCGCTATTGTCTGGCCAGTGATTTCAGCAAAGAGGTTGTAATGAGGGTACAACTAGGGCTCGCTTGACTTTGGAGGGAAAAGGTGACATGGTGGAAATTGGTCCTATAGATTTATTTCTCTGCCGAAATACTCTTCCATTCACAGAATTTTAGCCAGAAGAAGTGCACTCGCTTTGTCTGACATCTTTATGTCTCTGCAACCACAATGTTTCCTACATATTCCAATGGCCAGGACTCCATGAACTCAAAGTTCTGTGTGAAATGATGAACAAAAGATTTAGGCTGTTCTCTCTGCCTGGTTTTGCCTATATCCATTTTTTCCTTCCATTATTTCTATACTTTGGTTTTGCTTATTCACACGATACTTTTTGAGCACCTGTGTTCTATCAGGCTTAGGGCTGATGCTAGATCCTCTGTGCATCTTGGTTGTGCTCGCAGCACGATGGAGGAGACATAGGTAAATAGGTGGTCACACTCTACAGTGACACATGCTGTGATAGGGAGTCACAGGGGAAAGAGGGGCATGAACCTGAGTTTCCATTGCAGGGGGCGGGGTGGGGGCGGGAGAAAGAAAGACTTCCAAGATGTAGTGACATCTCAGCTGAGATCTGAAGCTTAGCTAGTCTGTTGAATAGAGGATGGAAGACTACCCCAAATAAAGAAATACGATGGAAAAAGTCCAAATGTGAAACAGGATCAGGATCCTTTGAGTAATAAAAGTATAACTGCTCCATGGAGTGTGGAGTGGAGGCAGGAAGTCTGAGGAACTGGAGACATAGTAAATGCCAGCTGACCAAGCACCTGCAGATCATATTAAGAAGGTTAGAGGCTATCCTGAGAGTAATGAGGATGCCTGAAGGATTTTTCCAGGTGGAGGAAGAAAAATCGGATATTTAATTTTCGAAAACATAGGCTCTCTGTAGTGAGATCAGGTGACAGACAGTTATAAGTACCCAAATCAAAGAGATCGATGTCAGTGTCCTGAATGATGGTGGTGCAGCTGGGACTGCAGGCAGTCCCCAATGCTGGATTCCTTTATCTATAGTTTGAGAAACAGAGATATCAAATATTCCTGAGAAAGCTCATTTGCGTCAGAAAAATCTATTCCCCTTAGTGGCAGTGACTTCACGTCTGAGTTGGGCATCACCATCCAGTGCCTTCACCTTATTAAGCAATAAAGAGTCAGAGAGAGAGAGAGAGAAACTGGAGACTTCACTTCTAGGACCTGTGAACTGAACTTAAAATATGAGTGTCTAAGCTAACATGCAGTATCAGAATAAACTCATCATCAGGCCAATATCATTAGCTTAAGTTCTTATAATCACAGTGTTCTAAAATTAGATTTGTGATATAATAATGGACAACTTGAAAACAGTCGTCCTCCATTATCTGTGGGAGTTATGTTCCCCAGTGGATGTGTGAAATTTCAGATGGAACCATACATATTGTTATTTTCCTATGACAAAAGTTAATCTATAAACTAAGCACAGTAAGATATTAACAATAATAGAACAATTAGAGCAATACACTGCAATAAAATTATGTGAATATGGCCTATCTCAAAATACCTTACTGTACATAATATTTTCAGATAATGGCTGATTATAAATAACTGAAACCACAGAAACCAAAAGATGGAACTACTATACTTTTTAAACATGGTACAACTCATGGCCAAAATAAAGAACTATCTGGCTTTTGTATGTGTAGGGAGACAATTGCTTTCTAGCCACTTCTGCAAAGTCTCCCAAAGCAGAATTTCTTAGTCAGCAGAGCAAGAAGTAGTTAAATAGCAAACTGCAACTAAGCCTCGACTTTCAATGCTGCTGTACATTCAACTGTTCCCAATAGCAGTGGAACAGCCTAAGCCTACAAGTCTTTCTTTGTTTTATTCCCATTAACTCATTATATCCCAGGCCTATAAAATAAATCACAGAACCAGGCTCATATCACTGTCCCTGAGGAGAGAAGTGTCCCAATTGGCCCCAGCTTTTCTAAATGAAAGCTGTCTGTCTGTTTTTTCTTTAGGCTCCTGTAGCTTCCTCTCACAGACCCGTTGATAAGGCATGCAGGTCGCGGTATGTATGTGTCCTAGGAGGCCTCCTGAGAAATAGAACTTTTCCCACCACCACTGTGACCTTGGTGATCTGGATCCACTAACTCTGCTTTTGACAATGAGACTCCCTTGTCTCTGGAGCCGCCCCCTGCAGAAAGACTAGAAACTGGGGCCGGGAAGGGTTTGATGGCAGTAGTCTTTAGGTAGACCTACTGCAATATCTTAACAGGCATACAAGAACCCACTTCACCTAACATCTCAAATTTCACATGAAAACTTCATTTTATAAACTTTGACGAAATTTTTTCCCAAACAATTTTATCTGGTACAATTAATATGTACTGAATTCTATGGACATGCTTGCAATTATAACGTTAGGAGACAAGAGAGAATGATTTTATGGACACTTCATAATCTTTATCCAAATCACGTGCTTTGGTCCCAGTCTCTCCCCCATTTCATCCATTCTGCAAATCACAGTCAGATTAACCTTCATAAATAAGGTTATATCACCATGACCACCACCCTATTAGAACCCTCCAGTGGCTTTATACCGCCTGCAGAATAAAATTTCAGCTATTTCTCCTAGCACTCAGGTCCACCATCACCAGTTTGCAACTTACTGGCCCATAATTAGCCCACGCCGTCCTGTATTTCTTCCCAGGTCAACTCAACCAAATTTTCATGATACATTAATTACTGTAAATGGTTAACAAAAATTATGTCAATAAAAGTTGTTGGAAAGCTTAATAAAAGTTTTGGCAAATCTAAGTACAATAAATATACCTTAGTCAATTCTACAGGAAAATTCAAAGCTACTACTGGGTGCTATTTTTATTCTTATCTGTTTTCCTTTAGGTATCAGGTTGAATGCTTAGTGACATCGGTTCAGATTAGTGAACATAATACCATCTCCACTGGAAGTCAATTGTTGATAACAATTCGCCTGCTTCTCACGTAACTTATCATATGCTCACACTGTCTTTTTCTGACAATCAGCAGTAGTGCAGCAAGGTCACAGATGCATTGGCTCTAGAATTAAACTGAAGTAAATTCAAATCTTGGTTTTACACATGTAAGTCGTGTGACCCTGAAAAACTACTTAAGCTTTCAAAGCAAGTATAACATAACTCATTGTATTGCCAGGAAGTCTGAATATGATGATGTCTATAAAGCATTGTTTGTGATTATTAAAGGAAATTGCATGTAAGCAGGTAAAGGTTTAGTTCTCAGTACACAGTATATTTTTTAAGTGTTAGATTTGTGGTGGGAGTTCTTGTGAATTAAAGCTGAGCAACAGCAGATAATTAAATTCACTTTCAGGACCTGGTGATATGAAATCACCAATGACCTGCACTGTGAAAGTACAAGGAATCCTGCGTTTAAATCATTCTCATGAGAACACTGTGGGATTTAATGTAGGACTGACTGGTTACTGGGATTCACCCACAGGATAGATTTCATTCTACCTTTGCAACCATGCTTACTTGGTACTTAAATTTAAAGTAAAAACTTACTAACAAGACAGGTTTGCAACTTCCCATTCATTGACAGACATACATCTTTCACTACTTATGTCAATAATAAAAAATCAATATGTTTAGTTCCACCTTTTAAATTGAATTACGTATTCCTCTTTTATACCGGAAGTTTGTTGGTGAAATCCACATAATCAGCTTACACATCTGCCATAATTATACCTTTTGATATATGCCAAAACTCTTACATTATACTTTTATGAAAGATTGCCTAAATGTTCTGCTCAAGAATTCCAATTTTGAATATTAAAAAGTCATCTCAACGTCATTACTTTTCCCAGTGATTTATTCTCCTACCCTATATCCACATACACTTCTGGATAGCTTTAAAGCTCGTATCTATACTATCAAATTGCTATTAAAGAGTACTGTTAACCCCAAGATATCACCAAAACTGTGTTACAAATTTTATTTATTTTGCTAGCTTAATAAATATATAACATAATTATTGGTAAAGATGATAATTTTCCATAATACAGAACCTGTAAAATATTTTTATCATGTAGGGCACAGAAAATGTTCTGATTATAACTTACTCCCACCCACCAGAATACTGAAATAGAGATATTTGCAAACAAAGTTTATGGCACCCTCATGACAAATCTGAAGGTATATTCTTTCATCCTGATTTTTTTTAAATTGCATATCTTGAAGATATCAAACATGATGATCTGAGATACATAAGCAATGCAAAATTATTAACATAGTCAAGCTTATTAACATACATGCTTTCCACTTACTTTCACTATTTTTCTTTTTCTGGTGAGAACAAGCAAAATCTATTATTTGGTAAATTACCAGTATTCAATATAGTTTTATTAAGTAGAGTCATCATGATGTATATTATATCTCTAGAATTTATTCACTATGCAAACTATGATGTTGTAACACTGACCAATATCTATTGATCTCCAGTAATGATAGTTCTACTCTCTGCTTCTATGAATTCAGTTTTTCATTACACATATTAAGAAGAACATGAATGAAGTGTTTTTTATGTATCTATCTTATTTCACTCAGCATAATATCCTATCTTCATCAATGTTGACCCAAATGACAGCTGAGCAATAATCCAGAGTTGCTCAAGTGTATTGCTTGAGATTCTCCAATCCACTGAGGACTCAAAATCAGGCTGCACTCTGTGTGAGATCTTCTTCTTTCTGGCCTTCTCTACTCCTAAGGCACCTTTGAAGATTGCTACCGAATATAGAGGAGGTTTACTAATAATAAACAAGACTCATTCCCCAAGTCCCTGAGACATTAATTGCAGATATTAACCATGGGCAATTACCCAAGTACACCACAATGAGTTGTCATGGGATTGCTTCCCCAAGGACTCCCCAAAACTGATAAATAGACCTGACATGCTCACAATACTGGCCCTTTCTTCATGAACCTGGGGTCCAAGCATCAATCCTCACATCCCTCATGCTTCTCAGGATGAGAAGTGGATGCACTGTCTTCTAGTCAATCATCTCCTTTCATCCAGGCACTGAAGATCCAACAATTCCCCTCCTCCAGCTCTTTCACCAAAAGGACAAATCAAGTCCTACTCAGAAAGTAATGTCTTGGTGTCCTTAATATCCTGACTGAATTCTCATCCTACACAGGAGGAAAATGAGGCAACAGAGACCAGCACAGAGCAGCAGGTAAGGTCTGGATGTCACAGGATCACATTCCTTTATTTTTTCCCTTCTTACCTTCTCTAGTTTCCATTTTCCCTATCACACAAACATACAACTCAGAAAAAGACTTCATATAATCTACCTCCTTAGTGTTTCAGGGTCATACAATCTCTCCAATCATCTTACTACTCACCTGTTTTCAAAGTGCTCTCACAACCCTGCTGACAAGACTCTCAAACCTGTAAGAAAAGCTTCCCAGGTGAGGTGAGGAGGCTCAGGAGTCACACGCCCTCCTCAAGGTCACGCACAAAGGGAGAAACATAGGACACACAAAGGGCCGATTTCCCAACTTTAGGGTTGGACTCACGTTCATTCTGCCCCACATCCTCTGCCCTCTCCACCAGCCACACTGCAGAGGGTTTGTGTGCCTGAGGCCACCTGACCACCCACTGTCAGAACTGGTGATTCTTCCAGACTCAGAGCAGCGCTGCCTGCCTCCTGCACCCTCCTGACAGGAAGACACACGAGAGCCTGGGAGCCAGGCAGCAGGCTGTGGAAGGAAGCAGTTTCTGATGAGGTCTAGTGGGTGGGTGAGCTCTGCCTCTGCGGTAGAAACAAAGGTGGTGGCTGAGTGCCTGGGGTTGGGTCACTGCAGGGAGTTGTGGTCAGAGAGAAGGAACAGGGGTAGACAGGGTCAAACTAAAGTGGTGAGTGGCACTATGACTCTG